>SJYX01003064.1:500100-526091 GCA_006410675.1 Oreotragus oreotragus | reverse complement strand
ATGAGAGTTGGACCATTAAGAAGGCTAAGTGCTGAGGAATTGAACTGTGGTGTTGGAGAAAACTCTTGAGCTGTCTCTTATACACATCTAGATGTGTATAAGAGACAGGTGTTCAATGCAGGATGCAGGATGCTTGGGGCTGGTGTATGGGGATGATCTGGAGGGATGATGTGGGGTGGGAGGGGGGTTCATGTTTGGGAGTTCGTGTAAAAAGATAAATAAATACAAAAATAAATAAATAAAAGACACTGACAAAAAAAAAGATTGCCAGGAGAAATATCAGTAACCTCCAATATGCAAATGATACCACCCTTATAGCAGAAAGCGAAGAGGAACTAAAGAGCCTCTTGATGAAAGTGAAAGAGGAGAGTAAAAACCCGGCTTAAAACTCAGCATTCATAAAACAAAGATCATGGCATCCAGTCCCATCACTTCATGGCAAATAGATGGGGAAACAATGAAAACAGTGACAGACTTTATTTTCTTGGGCTCCAAAATCACTGTAGATGGTGACTGAAGACCAGTTTCTTAGTTACATTAAAAGATTTGCTCTTTTAAAGAGAAGTTATGACAAACTTAGACAGCATATTAGAAAGCAGAAATATTACTTTGCCAACAAGGTCCATATAGTCTAAGCTATGGTTTTTCCAGTACTCATGTGTGGATGTGAGAACTGGACCATGAAGAAAGCTGAGCTGAGCACCAAAGAATTGATACTTTTGAACTGTGGCATTGGAGAAGACTCTTAAGAGTCCCTTGGACTACAAGGAGAGCCAACCAGTCAATCCTAAAGGAAATCAGTCCTGAATATTCACTGGAAGGACTAATGCTGAAGTTGAAGCTCCAATACTTTGGCCACCTGATGTGAAGAGCTGACTCATTAGAAAAGACCCTAATTCTGGGAAATACTGAAGGCAGGAGGAGAAGGGGATGACAGAGGATGAGATGGTTGGATGGCATCACCAACTCAATGGACATGAGTTTGAGCAAATTCTAGGTGATGGTGAAGGACAGGAAAGTTTGACATGCTGCAATCACAAAGGGTCAGACACAACTGAGCTACTGAACAACAACATCTCTCCACAAGAAAATTAAGTTATACATTGTTAAAAACAAACAGAAAAAAAGATAGGGACTTCCCTGATGGTCCAGTTGTTAAAAACCTCTGCACTCCCCATGAAGGGATGCAGAGGTGAGGGTTAAATTCCTGGTCAGGGAACTAAGATCCTAAATGCTGTGTGGCTCAGCCAAAATAATAATGATAATAAAGCAATCCCATGTCTCTAAAAAGAAAAAAATAGCTAAAATTCTCTAAATGATTGTGATTATCATACAACATGCTTCTAAAAAGAAGAATACATGTGTAAAGTAATTTAGAAAATATTTTAATTGAATAAAATTTAAAACAACTTATCTGCTCTGTAGCTAAAAATAGGACTTGCATATAAAATTACAGAATTAAGACTTAGGGAAAAAAATCGATAGTTCTAACATGAATTTTTTAATTTTCTTATTAGAATGAAATTCAATATTTTCTTTTTTTGTATATCTACAATGCAGAGACTTCTTTGCACATTAACAGTTAATATCAATATTGACTGTCAATAATATATTTTGGATTATCTTCTTCCTGTGGAAAAAAATATATATTTTAACTTTTCTCATCACCATCTTATAGTGTACATGAATGTTCAAAGAACTCTAATTTTCTGTATCAAATTTCCCTCCATCATTTCCTCTTTTTACTTAATCACTTTTAACACATTTTTAATGACATTAAAGAGTACCTTTAGTAATGTGGGAAACCATTTCCTTCTCCTTGGAGANAGTGTACATGAATGTTCAAAGAACTCTAATTTTCTGTATCAAATTTCCCTCCATCATTTCCTCTTTTTACTTAATCACTTTTAACACATTTTTAATGACATTAAAGAGTACCTTTAGTAATGTGGGAAACCATTTCCTTCTCCTTGGAGAAGATGATGAGTGGAAAAAAAAACAAACAAACACATTTCCATAGAGCTAATATTACCAGCTGCCTCCTCAGAACTTTTCAACCCTGTCAAGAGTACAATGACTTGAACCTTTTCTTCAGAAAAACTGGTTAGAATGCTGTGGATAGCTATCCTATCTCTTCTTTTTTTGAACATTTAATCTTAAACTCTACATCAGCTCTAATGAATTACCTATTCAGCAATTTCTCATTCATGCTTTTATATTCACTTAGTCAAATAATCTGTTTTTGTATTTTTATGACCTATGTTTTGTTAGCTGTGGGAAATGAAAGAATCCTTACATTCACAAAAGACATTGTTAGATGCCAGGAAAATAACAGATTATGTGATACTTTCCTCTATGCATGCTTAGCTGGGAAGGAAGAAATAAAGAAAAAACTTTTTACAACTAATGTTATTAGTACCCTCTGATCTAGCAATGTGAAATTCCTTGTAGGTAAAACACTTGTTCTCCTTTTACTCCTGTTTTTTGGTATCTCCATCTTTCTACTTTCAGTTCAGTTCAGTTCAGTTCAGTCACTCAGTCGTGTCCGACTCTTTGTGACCCCATGAATCACAGCACGCCAGGCCTCCCTGTCCATCACCAACTCCCGGAGTTCACTCAGACTCACATCCATCGAGTC
The DNA here is from genome assembly GCA_006410675.1 of Oreotragus oreotragus. Taxonomy (NCBI): domain Eukaryota; kingdom Metazoa; phylum Chordata; class Mammalia; order Artiodactyla; family Bovidae; genus Oreotragus; species Oreotragus oreotragus. The sequence continues at coordinate 523,453 of SJYX01003064.1, read as the reverse complement.
AGTGATGCCATCCAGCCATCTCATCCTCTGTCATCCCCTTCTCCTCCTGCTCCCAATCCCTCCCAGCATTAGAGTTTTTTCCAATGAGTCAACTCTTCGCANTGTGAATTTTTAATTTCGGGGGCCTGCAGGCTCCATGAGGGCAGAGACAAGCTCTCTTTTGCCCCCTGGAGTAGCCTAAGTGCTGAGCAGAGGGCCCGGTATGTGAATGGCCGGCAGTGACTCGGGGGGTGAATTAAGGAGCACACTCAGGAGAGCCGAGGTGGGCTAGGGCCAGGACAGGCACACTCGGGGATGAAGTTATCCAGAGGTTAGTTCAGTGGAGACTGTGATGTCTGCACGTGAGGTTTCACCAGTTTCTGGGCCTCATGTCCAGAGTGTGGGGCTTCCCGGAAGAAGGGCGGCTCATCCCCAGGTCTGCCCTTGCAGGCATGCCATCACCTTCCTGCATCTCTCAGCATCACTTATGCTGTGGCAGCCTGTGGCTCTGTGCAGCAGAGGAGCTACAGGGCTGTACCAGGATTCTTAAACAAACCACGAGGCACTCCTTGTGGGCCAGTTTCTTTATTTGATCCTGGGCTCCCAGGAGCTGGAAAGAGGTGAGCTTTGTCAGGACAGCACTTAGGGATGAGCGACGGTCCCTCAAGACTGCTGGGTTGAGCCCCAGGAGCTCCTGGGAGGCGGATACTCTGGGGCCTTCATTGCATCCATGGAGTGCGGGGACCTCTGGTCTTGCTGCTGACAGCACTGGCACCTTCCAGGAGGCTTGCTCTGTGGTCCCCTGGTCCTCCCTCTCAGCAGGGTTCGTGGGAGGAGCTGCTGTTGCCACCAGACAGCTGACTGCACTTGGAGACGCTCAGGAGTGGAGGACGGTGGCGTTGGCGCAGGCCACGGTGGCGTGGCCTTGGTTGTAGAGCTCCAGCAGGAGCTGGTAGTCTCCCTGAGGGGCAAGGGAAGCAGCAGCTGTGAGACCCGCAGAGCCATCGCCTTGCAGCGGGCGCTCGCTGAGCCCGTCAGGTGCAGCCTGCGCTCTCGACCCTGGGGGCTAGGTCAGCAGGAGGAACCACGCCCTCCCCGCAGGCCCCCAGGCTGGCCGGGAAAGCAGAGGGCGCCCAGGATGGCTGGCTAAGCCTGAGATGCTGGTGCTCCCGACAGCGCTCCTGCGGGGAGCGGACCGATGGGGTGGTGGGGCTGGGGTGCTCAAGCCAGGTCCCCTGAGCAGGTGACCTCAGGGCCAAGACCTGAAGGACGTGCGGGAGCTCGCCATTCCCCTGGAGGCTGGGGCCCCCGCGTTTGAGGAGGCAGACGGGACTCCCGGGAGAGGCCCGCAGGAGGAGAGGGGAGGAGGCAGGGGACAGCCCTGCGGGCCGTGGGGGGGCGGCCTCCACTCCGGGGGGTGGCCTGTCCCGACGTGGCTGTCAGCGGGGTCCCTCGTTGGAAGGAGATGGGGGGAGACGCGGAGGAAGCAGTGGACCAGGTAGGAGGCACTATAAGAGCCAGGTGAGAGGTGGGGACGGCTCGGAGCAGCTGGGGGAGACGGGGAGAGGTGGGCGTTCTGGCTGGATTCGCAAAGAAGAGCTGAGATGGTTTGCCTAGGAGACCCACGTGGGTGGGGAAGAGAGGGGTGAAGGCTGATCCCAAGGATGCTGGCCTGAGCAACAGGAAAGACGGAGTGCTGTGTGCGGAGACGGAGGAGACAGCTGGGGGCAAAACTCAACGCCATGGAACCCGATCGCGCCACTAGAGAACGTGTTCCTGCCTTTCGGGGTCCTTTCTTGCCACGGCCAGCCACAGAGGAGCCCCTCTGCCTGTGGTCAGGAAAGGCCGGCCAGGCTGTGTGTGGCGCAGCAGAGAGGCCCCGGGCAGGAGTCACATCTGTGGCGCTCGTGGCCGAAGCCCTGCCCGCCCCATGGCCTGTGGCTGCGGACACTCTGTCCTGAGGAGAAAGGCTCTGAGTGGTGGAGGGTTGAGGAAGCTCCTGGAACTCTTGGCCCATCTCTGAGGAGCCAGTCACCCAAGGGAAAGTGTGTGTTAGCTGCTCAGTTGTGTCCAACTCTCTGCAATCCCATGGACTAAAGCCCACCAGGCTCCTCTGTCCATGGGGATTCTCCTGGCAAAAATTCTGGAGTGGGCTGCCTTTCTTTTCTCCAGGGAATCTTCCCAACCCAGGGATCAAATCCAGGTCTCCTGCCCTGCAGGCAGATTCTTTACCATCTGAACCACCAGGGAAGCCCCCATCCAAGGAAGGGAGGGTGTTTCATCCGTATCAGCCTGGAGGGCAGGGCCAGATCAGACCGCAGGATAGATGGTGCCTGGCTGGTCTCAGGCTAGGAGAGAAGAACTTTCTAGCAAGTAGCAGAGGCTCAGGAGTGAGTGGATTCCCCAGCACTGATGGGGTCTCGGGTGTGAAGGCTGATGAAGGCAACCTTAGGCACCCTTCACCTTAAAGACTCTGTGATGGTCTAGGCTCCTGAGGTCTGCTCAAATAGCAGCAGCTATGACTTCAGAAGCAGTGTTAGGGGTTTCAGTTACAGTGTAAAAGTCAGAGAATTAGGTCTGGATAAAGACCAGCTCACACGTGCACCTGAGTGGATTTCCTCCTCACTATCATCATCGTCATCACTGTCATCTACTTTTCACTGTTCCTGTGCCTTTAAGAACACGCCACACAAAATTATTGTTAACCCAAATGAATGTTTCATCCATGCTTTAGAAGCCTAACAAAAGATGCAGTATTTGAAGGAAGGGGTTCAAGATTCTGAATCACAAGATATATTAATACATACTCTGCTCTAAGGGATGGAGGTGTTCAGGCAGCTGTGCCCATCGGCTGGCCAGAAGAAGGGAGGAGGCGCAGACCAGGGGCCTTTCCGCGCTTTGGGTTTGCCAAGCAGGAGACTGTAGTTGCACCCTTGGCACTTACACGGTTCAGGCCGCACCTGCAAGTTCGCAGCCAAGCTGGAAGATCATAGAGTCTCTAAGTCAGAAAGCAGCCGCCTTAGACAGATGCCCACTGCAGGTGGGACTTCAGTGGGGCCAAGGACTGGTTGTGATAAAAAGAAAATAACACTGACACACTGAAGACTGGCGGCTGGGTGGGAAGTTTTCAGTTGAGCAGGGGTGGAATTAGCACAGAGCCCACCTCTGGGGGGTTTGGTGGGAGGAGGGGGACCTGGGGAAGGTCTTCTAAAACCAAAAGTCTGCACACCATTTCTGTCCCATGTTAGGAAGTAGCGTCTCTGCAGCCTGTAGGCTGGTGGCTGGCCAGGGGCGCCTGGGCTGGCCAGGCTGATCTCGGGCCAGCAGGGGAGCCAGGTTGGGATTAAGGCATACAGCTGCCTGTGCGGTTCACGTGATGGGTCACACGTGTCCGCTCTGGTTCTGTCCCCGGCAGGCCTGGCTCTGGGGTCAGGACTGGCCAGGTTCCTGCTTCATGGGTCCAGAAAGTCTTGAAGAGGTAGGAGGACGGCACAGAAGGCTTCTGTGGATGCTTGAACAGGCAGGCGGGGCAGGCAACCTGACCAGTGTCTTAGCCTCACACTGGGCAACATCTCAAGGAACATTGTTAGTGGGCCATGGATGCGGGTAATGCATTCACCCACGTAGCCTACGTGGTTGCCTGGAGAATCCCAGGGATGGGGGAGCCTGGTGGGCTGCCGTCTATGGGGTCACACAGAGTCGGACACGACTGAAGTGACTCAGCAGCAGCAGCAGCAGCAGCAGCCTATGTGGATGCAATAAACCTTGTTACATCTGGGCTTCATTTCTTTCAAAGCAATCCTATGGCTTGTAAGTTCTTTCTCTCTATTTCATTGCAGTTGCTAAGAGTAACTGCTTTTTTTTAAGTCAATAATGCAAAACAAAAATTAATTGCTTGCAAATTTCGAGTTGATGAATTGAGGGTGCAAGGGAAGGATCCGCAGAAAAAAATGGAGAAAGAAAAAGAATTCAAATAGTAAAGATTTAAAGCAAAAACTTTGTGGGAGAAATTTGGTCTCACATCCTAGAAGGGAAGAGAGTTTGCACAACTTGCGTGTTACCCTGAAAGGCTTGAGGAGAAGGCTCTGCAAAGCTGGACCTGCCCCAGCTGCCAGAGCATTGCTGGAGAAAGACCAAGGTGGTCTGGAGACTTGGCGGCTTGAAGCGGAGGAATGCAGAGGCTGGGACAGAAAGGGAACACGCCCCGCGGGATGAAACAAGTTCAGGAGATTATGGAGAAGGAGGTCCTCTTCTAGAGTCATACTCAGGCTTTGGAAGATTGAAAAGGATGACATTGAAAACCAAAAAGCAAAACCGATTACATTTCTGTGATTCTCTTGATTTTTTTCTGTAAGATGCTCTCAGGAGTAGCTACTGAGAAAGGATCGCTATGTCTGAGTCGCTGGAGTTCAGCTGTTTCATAAAGTAAGGTATTTTAAATAAAAAGGAATTGTGGGAAAAACAGTGGAGGTGCAAGGCGTGGACATTTCATTTACGGGGTGGGAGCTTGTGAGTACTGAGCAAGCACAGTAACCGGGGAGCTTAGCGCTTTCTGGGCTGTCTCTCTTCCCTTCTCTGAACAGCCAGCCCGCCTGTGGCTGCCTGCCTCGCCTCTAACAGTCTGGCCACGCGGAGGGCCCTGGACAGAGTCCTCCAGCAGGACAGGGCCCCAGAGCCCCTCTCTAGGGGCGCTGTCTCCACAAGGGGTGCCCCAGGGTCCCGTCGGACAAAAATGTTAAACACCAAAACCTGTGCATCAGGCTTTAATTAGCAAGTGCCCGTGATGAAGTGACAGCTTCACCCAGAAAGGGTCTTCTCAGTGAAAGGCAATGCAAAAACTTGAAGGTTTTAGTTTAATTCCCTCTCCTTCTCTGCTGCTGTCTCTCCCCCACCCACCTCCTTCTTTAAGAAACTGCTCGATACAATAATTAAGGAACAAAATAAACAACAAACCAAACCCTTACCTTGGGAATTTCAAATCCAGGATTATTGATAGGGCCGGCATAATAAATCTGCTCTGGAAAAACAGACAAAACGCGCGTCACGTCATTCAATCATCGAAAACAGAATTGACTTGCTCTATTATCTGTGCTTATTGTGCCCTGGGGATCCAGTGGTGGAAGCAAAAGGTCTCTGACTGTGGCACATAAATCCCTGAGTGAGACAGAATCCAGGCTGTAGCAAGGAGCCGGAGACAGGCAGGCCATGAGAGAGCCAGGCAGGATGAGGGTTCAGAGGGTAGGCTGGCCCTGGGATGCTCAAGGTTAACTCCTGAAACAACTTCCCGTAACTGGCCGACCTTGGACAGTTACGATCCCTTTGGGCTCAGCGCCCTCGTTTTTAAGATGGGTATAGTAAGGACAGCAACAGAGTTGCGAGGAATGAAGAGAGTTAATCTATATAAAGCACTGATAACGATGTTTGGGAAGATTTGCCAGACCACCTGACCTGCCTCTTGAGAAACCTGTATGCAGGTCAGGAAGCAACAGTTAGAACTGGACATGGAACAACAGACTGGTTCCAAATAGGAAAAGGAGTCCGTCAAGGCTGTATATTGTCACCCTGCTTATTTAACTTCTATGCAGAGTACATCATGAGAAACTCTGGACTGGAAGAAACACAAGCTGGAATCAAGATTGCCGGGAGAAATATCAATCACCTCAGATATGCAGATGACACCATCCTTACGGCAGAAAGTGAGGAGGAGCTAAAAAGCCTCTTGATGAAAGTGAAGGAGGAGAGCGAAAAAGTTGGCTGAGAGCTCAACATTCAGAAAACGAAGATCATGGCATCCGGTCCCATCACTTCATGGGAAATAGATGGGGAAACAGTGGAAACAGTGTCAGACTTTATTTTNATGGGGTCGCTAATAGTCGGACAGACTGAGCGACTTCACTTTCACTTTTCTCTTTCATGCATTGGAGAAGGAAATGGCAACCCACTCCAGTATTCTTGCCTGGAGAATCCCAGGGATGGGGGAGCCTGGTGAGATGCCGTCTATGGGGTCACACAGAGTCGGACACGACTGAAGTGACTTAGCAGCAGCAGCAGCATAAATATCATAAATCATAAATATAGATAAATGGAATCCTTTTGAGTGTTCAGTGTTTTGTCTGAAGTCATTGAGGACAACGAGTGATAGTTAAATATCAAAATATAGTAGTGCTAGATCCTTTTCCTAGGGTGTGGTAAGATGTGGCCTGAGCAAGTTTTGGAATCCTAAACCCATTACCAAGTTGCAACATATCTATATAAGAAAAGATAAATTGAAAGTAGACTGTTGGATGATAGAAAGAGCTTTGCTTGAAAAGATTTAGTCTTAAAAAAAAAATTCAGTTCAGTCACTCAGTCGTGTCCAACTCTTTACAGCCCTATGGACTGCAGTACGCGAGGCCTCCCTATATATCACCAACTCCCAGAGTTTACCCAAACTCATGTGTATTGAGTTGGTGATGCCATCCAACCATCTCATCCTCTGTCGTCCCCTTCTCCTCCTGCCTTCAATCTTTCCCAGCATCAGGGTCTTTTCAAATGAGTAAAAAGGAATTACCTGTCTTTTGTTCAGATAACAGATCTATTATTTCCTTACTCCTCTGTATGGGGAAAGAGAGACTGTACTTTTCTCTTCAAATCAAGTAAAAGGGCCAGTAAAGACCTGCTATGAGTCACAGGAGGTGCTTTTCAGAAAGGATGCATCTTATTTCTTGATGGATTTCTATATAAACTACAGCTCACATGGGTTCTTTAGATTTGAACAATATGATAAAGAGGAAGGGCTGCAGTTAGAGTGAACTGCAAGAATAAAGATTTTTTTCATGTTCAGTTTATACAATAGAGGCTAACTGGGCCCTGCTTGTCAGAGTGAATAGAGCCCTGAAGTACAATGCTATAGAGAAAGAGCTGAGAAAGAGTCATGGAAATGTGGCCAGAGTGTGTAGTGCCCAAATGTGGTTCAGAAGCTTAAGGAGTGAAGGGAGTGAGGAAGGGGCAAGCAAGTGTTCCAAGATTCTACAGAAATGCCCTGAGAGAGGGAAAACCAGTGGTTGGATACCTGCCATGGCAGACAGCATTGAATAGCCTTCTGTGGTCAAGCTCCTCCATTCATGGGATTTTCCAGGCAGGAATCCTGGAGAGGTTGCCATTTCCTTCTCCAGGGGATCTTTTTGACACAGGGATAGAACCCGGTTCTCCCCCACTGCAGGCAGACTCTTAACCATCTGAGTCACCAGGGGCTCCTTTAGTGGTCAAAGGAGGACCAAAAAACACTACTGCTTAGGTGTAGTGACTTTGCCTCTTTACCTCTAAACATTACTTCTTGACCTGAGAGAAGCAACATGGTGAATAAGAAATGAGAGGTAGAAGGGTAAGGTAGGGTAACTTATCCTCTTGTGGAACATGGATCAGGTCTGCTTACTTGGAGGAGAGAAGCTTTGGTTTAGAAGAAAGACATGCTTTATTAAATAGAGAGAAAGTTGAATGTATTATAATTGTAGCATGCAAAGCAATACTTGTATGTATATATATATATATATGTACATACATATATTTCTTTGATATAAAACATTCATGGTGACTTCAACAAAACCAGGTACTATATGATTATGAAGATATGTAATAAAAATAATGATATATTTTGAAAAGTTTACCATGCATATTTGAGTTTGCTAATATTTCTCCTGGGTATATTGATTCTAACTTGTGATTCATCCAGATGGGCCTTTTGCATGATGTATACTGCATATAAGTTAAGTAAGCAGGATGACAATATAGAGACTTGTGCACTCCTTTCCCAATTTTGAACGTTTGTTGGTCCATGTCCTGTTCTAACTGTTTCTTATTGACCTGCATACAGGTTTCTCAGGAGGCAGGTAAGGTAGTCTGGTATTCCCATGTCTTTAAGAATTTTCCACATTTTTTTTGTGATCCACACAGTCAAAGGCTTTAGTGTAGTCAGTGAAGCAGAAGTAGATGTTTTTCTGGCATTTCCTTGATTTTTCTATGATCCAGCTGATGTTGGCAGTTTGACCTCTGGTTCCTCTGCTTTTTCTAAATCCAGCTTGCATATCTGGAAGTTCTCAGTTCACACTCTGTTGAAGCCTAGCATGAAGAATTTTGAGCATTACTTTGCTAGCATGTGAAATGAGCACAATTGCACAGTAGTTTGAACATTCTATGACATTTTCTTTCTTTGGGATTGAAATGGAAACTGAATTTGTTCAGTCTTGTGGACACTGCTGAGTTTTCCAAATTTGCTTTCATATTGAGTGCAGCATTTACCAGCAGATCTTTTAGAATTTGAAATATCTCAGCTGGAATTCCATCACCTCCTTTAGTTTTGTTCAGACTAAGGCCCACTTGATTTATGCTTCCTAAGGCCCACTTGACTTCACACCCCAGAATGCCTGGTTCTAGGTGATTGACCACACCATTGCAGTTATCTTGGTCATTAAGACCTTTTTTGTATAGTCCTTCTGTGTATTCTTGCAACCTCTTCTTAATTTCTTCTGCTTTTGTTAAGTCCTTGCTTTTTCTTTCCTTTATTATGCCCATCTTTGACGAAATGTTCTGTTGGTGTCTCCAATTTTCTTGAAGAGATCTCTAGCCCTTCTCATTGACTTAAGAAGGCTTTCTTATCTCTCCTTGCTTTTCTTGGGAACTGTGCATTCAGTTGGGTATATATTTCCCTTTCTCCTTTGCCTTTCACTTCTCTTCTTTCAAAGCTATTTGTAAAGACTCCTCAGACAACCATTTTGCCTTCTTGCATTTCTTTTTCTTGGAGATGGTTTTGGTCATTGCCTCCTCTACAATGTCACGAACCTCCATTCTTAGTTCTCCAGTCACTCTGTCTACAAGACCTAGTCCCTTGAATCTATTTGTCATTTCCACTGTATAATCAAAAGGGATTTGATTTAGGTAATACCTGAATGGTCTAATGATTTTTCCTACTTTTTTCAATGTAAGCCTGAATTTTGAAATAAGGAGCTCATGGTCTGAACTGCAGTCAGCCCCAGGTCTTGTTTTGGCAACTGTATAGGGCTTCTTGATCTTCAGCTATATATAAAATCAATCTGACTTGGTTTTGACCATCTGGTGATGTCCATGTGTAGAGTCATTTCTTGTGTTGTGGGAAGAGGATGGTTGCTGTGTCCAATATGTTGTCTTGGCAAAACTCTGTTAGCCTTTGCCCTGCTTCATTTTTTTACTCTTAGTCCAAACTTGCCTGCTACTCGAGGTATGTCTTGGCTTCCTATTTTTGCATTCCTATCCCCTCTGATGAAAAAGACATTTAATTTTTTAGTGTTAGTTCTAGAAGGTCTTGTAGGTCTTCATAGAACCATTCAACTTCAGTTTCTTTGACATTGTTGGTTGATGTATAAATGATTTGCCTTGGAAACAGACTGAGGTCATTCTGTCATTTTTGAAATTGCACCCAAGTACTGCATTAGGGGGGCTTCCCCTGGGTCTCAGTAGGCAAAGAACCCACTCCAATATTCTTACCTAGAGAATCCCATGGACAGAGGAAACTGGAAGGCTACAGCCCATAGTGTCACAATGATGACTGAAGCAACTTAGCATGTATTCATGTACTACATTTTGGAATATTCTGTTGAATATGAGGGCTACTCCATTTTTTCTAAGGTATTCTTGCCCATGGTAGTATATATAATAGTCATCTGAATTAAATTTGCCCATAATGCAAAATCAAAAATAAAATACAGTAGTCCCATTCTATCACATTATACATGCTACAGTTATTGAATTTCATTTAAATATACAAACTTTACCAAGAGCCAGATCTTTTAAATTACAATTCTAAATTCCCAATATCATTTTATTTTAATTGTAGTCTATGTCTAAGACCATTATTCTGCATCCTACCAGACCAGAAAGAAGATAAATTGAATATTATTATAAATACTAAATTTCTTGAATTAAGTGAAAGACATTTTCCTCTTTTTCTTTTCTATAGTATTTATAGAAACCCAAATTTAAGCACAAGATATACATGGAGGAAAGTAATTTATCTCAAATAGATGCCTCAGTAGATCTTGAAACTTACTACTCTGTTAGCTTGCATAAATTAATTTTGTTGTACCATATAACAATGTTCAGAATGGCTATCATTAAAAACTCTGACAAATGTCAGATACTGTAGAGGACACAGAGAATAGGAAGCCCTCCTACAGTTGGTGAGAATGTAAGTTGGTATACCTACTAAGGAAAATTGTAATAGCTCTGAAAGTCAAAGTGAAAGTCACTCAGTCATGTCCAACTCTTTGCGACCCTTTGGACTATACAGTCCATGGAATTCTCCAGGCCAGAATACTGGAATGGATAGCTGTTCCCTTCTCCAGAGGAGAAGTAGCTCTGAGTTTCCTCAGAAAACAGGGAAATAGAGCTACCATATGATCTAGCAATCTCACATCTGGGCATATATATAAGCAAAACTGTAATTCAAAAATATACATGCACCCTTGTATTCATAGCAGCACTATCCAAAATAGCCAAGATATGGAAACAACCTAGATGTTCATTGACAGATGAATGGATAAGGAAGTCGTCATACGGATACATAGTGAAATACTACCTAGCATAAGGATGGAATAATATCATTTGCAGCAACATGGATAAAAGTAGATATTATCATACTCAGTGAAGTAAGTTAAAAAGAGAAAGATAAATACCATGTGATATCACTTGTATCTGGAATCTAAAATATGACACCAATGAACCTATATGTGAAACAGAAACAGAGTCATGGACATAGAGAACAAACTGTTCATTGCCAACGGGGAGAGGGTTGGGGGAAGGATGCAGTGGGAGATTGTGGGTCGCAGATGTAAGGTACTAAATATATAATGAGTAAATAACAAGGTCTTACTATATAGCAGAAAGAACTGTATTCAGTATCCTGTGAAAAACTATGGTGGAAAAAAAAAGCAAATAAATGAATGTATTTGTATAACTAAATCTCTTCACTGCACAGCAGAAATAAACACAACACTGTAACTCAACTGTACTTCAAGAAAAAGAAAGTCTGGTAAATCAGATACATTATACATGCTGAATATATATTTTAGGGATTTTGTTTTTATGAACCAAGCTTGTAGAATATAAGGACAAAATACTAAGTTACTGACATACCAGAGAATAAGATATGATTATTTATAGCAAGTCTAGAAGCTATCACTAAGCTTGTGAAAACAACTTACCTTTACAGAACAACTATAATTTCAAAGAGTAAACTAGGACCAAAAAAGCACATGTAGGGAGTAGTGCTTTGTTTTCCAGAAAGACTATCATTTAATATTCCTTACATTGCAGTTTAGCAGGTCAGATATTTCTGAGAAGGCAGCTTATACCTTACCATTTCTTCTCAGTAGCTGAGGAGCTTCCTTGGTGACTCAGATGGTAAAGTGAAGTCCTTTAGTCATGTCCAACTCTTTGTGACCGCATGAACTATAGCCTACCAGGCTCCTTNTTAATATTCCTTACATTGCAGTTTAGCAGGTCAGATATTTCTGAGAAGGCAGCTTATACCTTACCATTTCTTCTCAGTAGCTGAGGAGCTTCCTTGGTGACTCAGATGGTAAAGTGAAGTCCTTTAGTCATGTCCAACTCTTTGTGACCGCATGAACTATAGCCTACCAGGCTCCTTCGTCCATGGGATTTTCCAGGTAAGAATGCTGGAGTGAGTTGCCATTTTCTTCCCCGGGTGATCTTCCCTACTCAGGGATCAAACCCGGGTCTCCTGCATTGCAGGCAGACGCTTTACCATCTACACCACCAGGGAAGTGACTCATCATTCCAGAAGATGACTCTAGAAGTGTCAGTGTGCTTAGTGATAGAACAAATCACGAATGGATTGTATTAAAACTAAATAAGAAGGGCTTTACCTAACAAAATAACAATAAAAACATTAATAATTTCTCTTTGGTCTTCTGGCTACAAAATTATCATATAATAAAATTTTCCATGTATTCAGAAGCAAGGAAATACACAAATGTCCAAGAATGTTGTATCTATATAGCTTTATTGCCATCAAAGCCTTCACTATCTGTACCTTCTTCCCCACCCTGTGACACCTGGCCCACTGGACCAAACTACATTTCCCTCTCTTTTAAAATAAATTCTCAGTTTGTAAAAATGTTTACATTTAAGGTTATAATTCTCTTGGTGTTTTCTGTGGCTCTTTACTTTTTGCTTCCATTTCCTGGTATACAAATAACAAGGACTATCTTATGAATAAGAGATGGACACAGATCATTTCATAGCAATGTCTTAGATAGGTCTGGACTCATAGATAGCTACTCAGAATCAGTCTGTGTGCAATACGTTTTTAATAATCAACTTCATGAAGTTGTACACCACATATGTATTTATAATGTAGTAGATGTGCACTTAACTTTCACTTGTCCTAATTTACACACTTATTTCCATTTTTCCTTTAAAATATACTGGCTAGTACCCATAGCATTTGTATGTATAAAACGATACTTTAGTACATTTGTACACTTCTCCCACTAGTTGAATGTTTACCAGCAGTTAGTTCTATTTCCAGACATGTTTATTGTCAATTGCATTTGTTGTTGTAATCTGGAAAATTGATTAAAATATTATGTAGGTTGATGAACTCTGAAAAAAAGGGAAGATTAATTCAGTGACAAATCTCTATAAGCAAGTCATATATAGGTCTTACATTTTCCAAAAGGGCTCTACAGAATGAGACTGAACTGAATTTAAATTCAAACTTTAAAACTAGAGCAACATTTAAAAGTTATAAACTGATTTGTTTGTTTTGCTTATTTATCTTTGATTTCTCACATTTATTAGTGGTTTTAGTATTGCAAGTAGTGGGCTAATTATTAATTTCTATAATAAAAATAAATGTAATAGAAAAGAGTTATGTTTCTGTGAAACACTAATTTTGAACCAATAGATGAACTCTCAGGGTTATTCATTTCCTTTGCTATCTCAGATGTTCCAGTACTTTAATCTGTGATGAACATGGGGAGGTATAATTGTGTATATTCAATAGCACATCTTTCTGTGCTCATGTCTGGTAAACTGGAAATTAAACTTCAGCTATAGTTTTACTTTGTGGGGTTTTTTGAGATACAATAATCCCATTTTAGTAAAATGCTGATTGAAAGAAGTTCACTGGAAACATTTGTTAAGTGTTTGCTAGAGTAAGTTAAGGGGTTACTGTTGACAAATTTTTGGTCAAAGGAGATCTGAATCTGATGTCCTATGCTTTTATTTTTTTTAATTTTTATTTTTACTTTATTTTACTTTACAGTACTGTATTGGTTTTGGCATACATTGACATCAATCCGTCATGGGTGTCTAAGCACTCTTGAGAGGTCACTTTCCTGTCTATTTAGATGAACTAAACATGTTGAACATTTTCGGGCTCTCACTGCAGATGGTGACTGCAGCCAAAAGATGCTTACTCCTTGGAAGAAAAACTATGACCAACCTAGACAGCATATTAAAAAGCAGAGACATTACTTTGCCAACAAAGGTCCGTCTAGTCAAAGCTATGGTTTTTCCAGTAGTCATGTATGGATGTGAGAGTTGGGCTATAAACATGGCTGAGCACTGAAGAATTGATGCTTTTGAACTGTGTTGTTGGAGAAGACTCTTGAGAGTCCCTTGGACTGCAAGGAGATCCAACCAGTTCATCCTAAAGGAGATCAGTCCAGATTATTCATTGGAAGGACTGATGCTAAAGCTGAAACTCCAATACTTTGGCCACTTGATGCAAAGAACTGACTCATTTGAAAAGACCCTGATGCTGGGAAAGATTGAGGGCAGGAAGAGAAGGGGACGACAGATGATGAGATGGTACCAACTCAATGGACACGAGTTTGAGTAAACTCCAGGAGTAGGTGATGGACAGGGTGGCCTGGTGTGCTGCAGTCCATGGGGCTGCAAAGAGTCGGACACAACTGAGCGACTGAACTGAACTGAAACATGTTGAATAGGTTTCACTTGGACAAAAATTACAAGTAACAGAATATGTTAATTTTTACAGATGGGGATACTGAGTCTTAGAAATAAAGACACAGAGTCAGATTATTATCTAAAACTATAAACATAAATCTAGTTAGAAATAATCCATCTGAGAAAGACAAAAGAGGGTTCCAAGATAGTCACCAGTATAAAAAAGAAACACAAAGACATAAAATCTGAATAAAATATATATTTAGATAGGTGAATAAGTAAAAGCATGTTATCAAGAGGGAGTTTTAAATGACTATATTTATTGATTTATGCAGTGTGGATTCTCACCTGGAGATATTTCTCAGATCTTTCCCTTTTAGGTTTGACTTCTGTGAGATATTAGAAATATTTGAACTAACTGATTAACTAAATTTGTTAATGTGCCTTGTTTGATGCCATCTTCCAAGATCAGCAATGTAAGGAGAATGAAACTGAAAGCACCATTACTTTTATATTTCTTACATCCTAGGTAAATTCTTACTTTTTAACTATTATAGTCCTATTGGTTTCTAAGAATAAAAATAGCATTTTTATGCAGAGCTTCCCCTCCTGTCATAGCTGAGGTTAGGATGAATATTTAAACAGGTCTTTCGTTTCATTTTAGCCTCCACAAGGCAGAGAGAAGAGCATAGATAGACAATTCTCTCAGGATCAGGTCCCTGTATTTTCCCATCTTCTGGCTTGTCTTGTTGTAGAAATGTATACATTTCCATCTTTATCTTTACTACCTGAACATCCACATTTTAAAATAAATCCTCAAAAGTCTTTTCCTGAGAAATCATAATCTCAAGAGTAGTTATACTTTCCTCTCAAAAGCCAAAGCTGAAATTTTACTTTCAGTTTTGTGCCTGGGAAAGTCTTCCCTAAACAATTGATACAGGGAATATCCATCTCCTTCAGATATTTCTTTAGCTTATTTCTAATTTCTATGAGAAAAACTATGTAAAAATGCATATGTGGTTAACAAAGTGAAATATCATTTCAGTGAAATATTAGATAGCCATCAATTTACTTGACAGATATTGTACAAAAAAGTAGATTTAAGGAATATTTTTAAGTTATTTTTAATGTTTTTCTATTCACTCAAAAGATTATTTATTTTTATCGGCATATAGTTGATTTACAATGTTATATTAGTTTCCGTTATATAGCAAAGTGAATCAGTCATGCACATGTTAATACATATATCTACTTTTTTAGACTCTATTTCCATATAGATCGTTGCACATATATTGTCAGTTGTGTATAACTGTGTGATCCTATAGACTGTAGCCTCTGGGTCCTCTGTCCTTAGGACATTTCAGACGAGTAATAACTCACAGAGTCGAGTTATTGAGTAGAGTTTCCCTGTGTTATACAATATACCCTTATTAGCTATCTAGTTTATGTATAGGTAGGTAGGTAGGTGAAGTCGCTCAGTCGTGTCCGACTCTTTGCGACCCCGTGGACTGTAACGTACTAGGCTTCTCCGTCCATGGGATTCTCCAGGCAAGAATACTGGAGTGGATTGCCATTTCCTTCTCCAGGGATCTTCCCGACCCAGGGATTGAACCCGGGTCTCCCGCATTGGAGGCGGACGCTTTAACCTCTGAGCCACCAGGGAATCCCCAACTTTATGTATAGTAGTGTGTATATGTGTTTAATCTTTTGATAGTAAATTATTAAAGAGAATATATCCCTATGGTTCAGTTCAGTCACTCAGTCATTTCTAACTCCTTGTGACCCCATGAATTGCGCACGCCAGGACTCCCTGTCCATCACCAAGTCCCAGAGTTCACTCAAACTCATGTCCATCGAGTGGGTGATGCCATCCAGCCATCTCATCCTCGGTCGTCCCCTTCTCCTCCTGCCCCCAATCCCTCCCAGCATCAGAGTCTTTTCCAATGAGTCAGCTCTCCACATGAGGTGGCCAAAGTACTGGAGCTTCAGCCTTAGCATCACTTCTTCCAAGGAAATCCCAGGGTTGATCTCCTTCAGAATGGACTGGTTGGATCTCCTTGCAGTCCAAGGGACTCTCAAGAGTCTTCTCCAACACCACAGTTCAAAAGCATCGATTCTTCGGCACTCAGCCTTCTTCACGGTGCAACTTTCACATCCATACATGACCACTGGAAAGACCACAGCCTTGACTAGACGGATCTTAGTCAGCAAAGTAATGTCTCTGCTTTTGATTTATGATATCTAGATTGGTCATAACTTTTCTTCCAAGGAGTAAGCATCTTTTAATTTCATGGCTGCAGTCACCATCTGCAGTGATTTTGGAGCCCCCAAAAATAAAGTCTGACACTGTTTCCACTGTTTCCCCATCTATTTCCCATGAAGTGATGGGACCAGATGCCATTATCTTAAGTTTTTTGAATGTTGAGCTTTAAGCCAACTTTTTCACTCTCTTTCACTTTCATCAAGAGGCTTTTTAGTTCCTCTTCACTTTCTGCTATAAGGATGGTGTTATCTGCATATCTGAGGTTATTGATATTTCTCCCGGCAATCTTGATTCCAGCTTGTGCTTCTTCCAGCCCAGCTTTTCTCATGATGTACTCTGCATATAAGTTAAATAAGCAGGGTGNGACTGGGCATCACCCATGGTGCAAATTTTAGATTTCTTAGTATGGCCTACAAAATCTTTCATAGTTTCACTTTTAGGCCTTATTGTTCACTATTACTTGATTTCCATCTCATTCTCTAGCAGTTGCTGAGTTGCCTGTAGTCAATGGATAAAATGTGTTTGTGTCTCTCTTGGCTTTAGTCAGCCTCTCTCTGCCTAGATTACATTTCTTCAAGGGAAAGACAGGGAAGACTCCTTTTTATCTTTGAAAAATCAGTTTAAGACATCACTTCTAAAGAGCCTTCTAGATATCTGCTCCTCCCCAATAGTGTTAACAATGTCCTATATTTTTTCTACCTATACATACTTCTGTTTCTGAATTGATAGTGTAATTATTCTTTTCATGGCCTGCTCACTAGTCTGTGAGCTCTCCAAAATTAGGGAATATATCTACTTTGTTTTTGTGTCCCCAACAAATAACACAATGCCTAGTACTTAGAAAATGCTAAATACTTGCTATTATTTTAACTGAATGATATTTTCAGTTCATATAACCACTTACAGTCTGTCATACAGTAGCATTTATTTTTGCTATAATAAATAAGCAAAAATGAACAAACTTTAAGTTCCTGTCCCTCACTAATTCTGTCTTTTTTCCCCCCCAGGGTCCTATTTATACACTTTGTGATTGTATTAGGGAAATTATCAAACTGGCGTGTATACAAAGGGAGGTGATCAAAGAGTGATGCTGTTATGGAAATAAACAACAGATAGTAGGAAACTTAAGATATTCTTTATGGGGTCATAATAACTATGTTCAAATATTTGAGAGGTTTTCATATAGGAGACAGAGTGAGTAGACTTTGTCCTTTTTATTTCTGGGGGCAGAGTTGGAGAAATGGAGACAGAATTCAGTGCATTATGAGAAAGAAGACTCTAAACACTGTATAAAAATTCACTTTTCATCAAATACAATCTTGATTAACCACTTGCTATGTATCTGGATAGTTCTGGGCACTGAATAGACTTTGTCCTTTTTATTTCTGGGGGCAGAGTTGGAGAAATGGAGACAGAATTCAGTGCATTATGAGAAAGAAGACTCTAAACATTGTATAAAAATTCACTTTTCATCAAATACAATCTTGATTAACCACTTGCTATGTATCTGGATAGTTCTGGGCACTGAGGATTCACTGCTGAAGAAGTAGTCAAACTTCCTCCTTTCATGAAGCAATTTTTTTTTTTTTTTTTTTTTTGCCACACCACATGGCATGTGGGGTCTTAGTCCCTCAACCAGGGATCACACTTGCACCCCCTGCATGTGAAGCACAGAGTCTTAACCACTGGACCACCTGGGAAGTTCCTCCTGGAGCTTACTTTTAGCAGGAGTATATAGTGGACAACCAATACATGGTTGGAATATAGTGAGGTCTTAGTCCCTCAACCAGGGATCACACTTGCACCCCCTGCATGTGAAGCACAGAGTCTTAACCACTGGACCACCTGGGAAGTTCCTCCTGGAGCTTACTTTTAGCAGGAGTATATAGTGGACAACCAATACATGGTTGGAATACAGTGTTCAAGGAAGAGTGACATAGGAATAGATTTGGGAGGTTGGATTTGGGGATAGATTGTATGGGAATTTTTTTTAAAATGGATATTGACTTTGAATTTTTTTCTACTGGTAGTGGGAAAACTTTGGATGATTTTAAACATAGGAGGTATGGCCTATTTTACATTTTTAAAAGGTCACTCAGGCTGCTGCCTCAAGAATGGATTGTAAGAAGGAAGAATGGAAGCTGGAAGATTTCTAGTAGGAGTCTTTTGGAGTTATCTAGGTAAGAAGTAATGGTGGCTTCACCTAGGTTAGGAATGGAGGAGATGAAAAGTATAACTGATTGGGATATGTTTTAGAGATAAAGTCAAAAAGATTTGCTGATGTGTTGTAAAAGAAAGAGAAGAAACAAGAATAAGTCCTAGAATTCTGACCTGAGCAACAGAGGCTGTTAATCTAGTGGAGAATTCAAGAGAAGGAGCAAGTTAGCAGGTAGAGGGTACCTTAGATCGATACTCTGTTTTGTTTCTGTTAAATTTTAGATGTTGAGCCAACAGCCTAATATAAGAGGAGTCTGGGGCTCAGAGGAGAGGTCAGGGCTGGAGATAAAGATTTAGGAGTCATTGACATATGATCATATTTAAAGTCGTGGGACTGGGTAAAATCTTTGAGAGGGAAGTGGATGGCTAGGACAGAGAAGGGTCCCTGGTAAAGGAATGGTTTATCTCAGGAAATAGTTAACTCACTACTACTAGCATTGACTGGAGATAAAGATTTAGGAGTCATTGACATATGATCATATTTAAAGTCGTGGGACTGGGTAAAATCTTTGAGAGGGAAGTGGATGGCTAGGACAGAGAAGGGTCCCTGGTAAAGGAATGGTTTATCTCATGAAATAGTTAACTCACTACTACTAGCATTGTTCAAGCAGAGACCAGATGAGCAGCAATCAGAGATACATTATGGGAGTTGTTGTCCAGGAAGAGGGGCTGGGGGAGGTTTGTTAATGAATTCTTAGTTTCCATTGGACTTTCAAGTTCTGTGACTCAAAGATCCAAAAAGCTGTGGTACATAGAATTGGTCTGTTAGGTGTTTTACTGTGAGGATGCATCTAAGTCAAAATACATGAATCTTAAAACAGTTTATCAAAACAGTTGTTAATGGCACACTCTTATGTCCCACTGTGTGTTTCTTTTTCATTTTCTGTTCTTTCTTTACAGTTTTCCCTTTTCCCTTTTCAGTTTACCCTCCACTCCCCCATTAACCTTTGTAAAAAACTTAATCCTCTCTTCCTCTGTTTCGTTTCATTTTTCTTTCCTATGGGCCTGTCAGGGATACACAAAGGCATTACTTAGTCCAGTTAGTGATACTCATTGTTAGAAGTTGCTGATCTCTGCTATCGTTACATATATAATGGCCCTTAAAACAAAAAAAGTGCTATTTGGGAGTTTTATTTATTGATATTGCAGAATTCAGCTCTCAGTTTTTGTACTTGGGTTATTATTGATTATTGTTAAGGAAAGTAATCTAGTGGTTCTCTAACACCACATAGGATCACATAATACACCGTCAAGAAAACAACACTGCTACAGGAAGAATTGAAATTGGTTTAGTCTTAAACTGATCTTATCTGTCTTATTTTTCATTACATATATAGTTCTATCATTGTGGTAAGTACAGTGCCTCGTATATAGTAAGGTGATAAATATTTTGTTGAATGAGTGAACATATGCACATCTATTCTGTTCATTAGATATTCAAACCAAAAAGTAAAATTGGAGTTAGTGCAAACTAAGTAATTTTAAAATCTGCATTACAGACTACAAAGAGGTCATTTTAGATATTTTATTCTGATAAGATCCTCAGTAATATTCATTAGCTAGATAGCCATGTTTAGATTATATGAAAATGTGATTCCATAGCAGATTGAATCAGGTAATTGACTTTCATTGTAGTCAACTTTGGGGAATTTGATGTCAAATTTGCCAATGATATTAAAAAGAGAATTGTAATGTTTAATAAGTATTACTAAGAGAATATACCCGTGGCAAATTCATGTCAATGTATGCCAAAACCAATAGAGTACTGTAAAGTAAAATTAAAAAAAATTAAAAATAAAAATTAAAAGTGGTATGAGGAAAAAAAAAAAAAAAAGAAGTTACATCGAAATCCACATAATATCAGCAGTGAATTTCTCAGTTGAAGCTTTCTGGACCAGGCAATAATGGGAAAAAGTATTCAAGGTATTATAAGAAAAAAAAAATCCTGTCATAAAGAACTGTATACTGAGCAGAGATATCCTTTACAAGGGAAGAAGCTATAAAGATTTCCCTGAAAGAACACATGCTGAGAAAATTCATTACCACTAGATACTATGTTTAACTAGAAATGATAAAGGAAGTTCTTTGAGTAAAAGGAAAAGAATTCTGACATTAAAAAAACACAAGAAGTTAGCAAAACTCACTTATTATGGTAAACATATAGTCAAATTTAAATTTCATAATATGGTAATAGTGTGAAAGTGAAACTATTAGCCATTCTGTCATGTCTGACTCTTCGCAACCCTATGGACTGTATGAACTGTAGCTCACCAGGATCCTCTGTCCATGGATTTTTTTCAGGCAAAAACACTGGAGTGGGTTGCTATTCAATCCAACCATATTTCCTGCATTGTGGGCAGTTTGTTTACCATCTGGGCCACCAGGAAAGTTTCATATTGTAATGGTGTATATAGTTTACTTACAACTCTAGGTTAAAAATTAACAAACAAGTCTATTAAAGTTAAAATAATTTTCTATTAGTTGCACAATGTAAAAATATGTAATCTGTACCATCAACAATCTAAATTGTGAGGAGTGGACAAGTAAGAGAATAAAGTTTAGAAATTCTACCAAAGCTAAGTTGTTATCAGTTTAAAGTAGGATGTAATAATTTTAAGAAAATTTAGGTAAGCCTCATGATAGCCACAAGGGAAAAACCTGTAGTAACTATACCAAATGACATAATAAAGAAGTAAAATCATACTGGTACCAAGTGAAATCAAATCACATATACATTCTCATGCACACACACACACATACACAGATATATGGATAAGAAACAGGGAAAATGGATCAACAAAACAGAAAAGACAACAAAATTATAAAAGTATTATCTATGAAATATTATTTTAAATATAAATAGATTTAATTCTTTAATCCAAAGCTTTAGAACAGCTGAATGGATAAAGAAAACAATACCGAAAAATCATGTGAACATCTATATAGATGCAGAAAATTTTTTGGACAAATTTCCTCACCTGTTTAGTATTTTTAAAATTTTTAACAAATTAGATATAAAAGGAATATATTTCAAAAATAAAGGCCATAGATGACAAGCTCACAGCTAACATCACACTCAATAATGAAAGTGTGAAAACTTTATTCATAAAATCAGAAACAAGACAAGAATACCCACTCTCACTGCTTTTATTCAATGCAGAATTAGAAGTCCCAGACAGAGCAATCTGATAAGAAAAATAAAAAAGATCTGAACTGGAAATGAAGAAATAAAATTGTCTCTATTTGCAAATAACATGATTTATATACAAAAATCCTAGACTCAATTAAAAAAAAAACAGATCTAGTTTTAAAAAATCACCAGTTTCCATATACAAAATTACATAAAAAATCAGTTGCATTTCTATATCCTAACATAAATTATTATCTTAAAAAGAGTTGAAACAGTTCCATTTNAACATGATTTATATACAAAAATCCTAGACTCAATTAAAAAAAAAACAGATCTAGTTTTAAAAAATCACCAGTTTCCATATACAAAATTACATAAAAAATCAGTTGCATTTCTATATCCTAACATAAATTATTATCTTAAAAAGAGTTGAAACAGTTCCATTTACAAAAGCATCAAAAACAATTAGACATCTAGGAATAAATTTAACGAGGGAATTGATTGGTATTTACACTGAAAAGTGCAAAATACTGATGAAACAAGCTGAATGAGGGAAAAATAAATTTAAAATATCCATACACATGAATTGGAAGTTTCAATATTGCTAAAATATCCATAATACCCTAACCCATTTGTAGATTCGATGCAATCCCTATAAGTATTCAATGGCATTTTTCTGAATGTAAATAAAACAATATTAATATTTATCAGTTCAGTTCAGTTCAGTTGCTCAGTTGTGGCCTACTCTTTGCAACCCTATGAATCGCAGCACACCAGGCATCCCTGTCCATCACCAACTTTTGGAGTTCACCCAAACTCATATGCATCAAGTTGGTGATGCCACCCAGCCATCTCATCCTGTCTTCCCCTTCTCCTCCTTGCTCCCAATCCCTCCCAGCATCAGGGCTTTTCCAATGAGTCAACTATTCATATGAGGTGGCCAAAGTACTGGAGTTTAAGCCTTAGCATCATTCTTTCCAATGAACACCCAGGACTGGTCTCCTTTAGGATGGACTGGTTGGATGTCCTTGCAGTCCAAGGGACTCTCATGAGTCTTCTCCAGCACCACAGTTCAAAAGCATCAATTCTTTGGCGCTCAGCCTTCTTCACAGTCCAACTCTCACATCCATACATGACTACTGGGAAAACCACAGCCTTGACTAGATGGACCTTAGTCGGCAAAGTAATGTTTCTGCTAATGTGTCTCAAAATCTTAATTTTGCTTATTCTTGGTCATATGCATACTCGCCTATATGATCAATCACTATCCCTTGAACTTTCACACAAAATGAAAAACGATAATATTCAAACTGTCACAGATTATGGTGTGATGAAATTCCCTTTCTCTAAATAAACATTTTGCTCAGTAATTATATTCAAGTATATTGATTATCTACTTCTACTGTATGCCAAGTGTAGGTACTGGGACAGATAAAAAGAACTACAAAATACAGTCCCTCCCCTTAGCTGCTTACAGTCCAGAGAAAAACATAATAGTAACTAAAATATCATAATGCAACGTGTGAGTACTATTCAAGCCAACCATAAAATATTAAGGTGCTATTTTGGCACAGAGAAAATTGTGCGTTTCTCCTGGTGTTTCAATATGGTTTGGCTGTGTCAATGAAACCTGTAGAAAGCTGTAGAAAGCTGGAGCTGCACTGATTTCTGTTAGGATGAGATGGATTGGGAGGTAAGGAGATTTATAGAAGGAGATCAGGGGCTACAAAGGCCTTTTTGAGAGTTCAGGAAGTCAGAAGGTTTGCCACCTGTTCTTAATATCTTCTGCTTCTGTTAGGTCCATATCATTTCTGTCC
>SJYX01003064.1:409786-496970 GCA_006410675.1 Oreotragus oreotragus | reverse complement strand
TGATTCATGGACTTGACATTCCAGGTTCCTATGTGAAGGCTATGGTTTCTCCTGTGGTCATGTATGGATGTGAGAGTTGGACTATGAAGAAGGCTGAGCACTGAAGAATTGATGCTTTTTGAACTGTGGTGTTGGAGAAGACTCTTGAGAGTCCCTTGGACTGCAAGGAGATCCAACCAGTCCATTCTGAGGGAGATCAACCCTGGGATTTCTTTGGAAGGAATGATGCTAAAGCTGAAACTCCAGTACTTTGGCCACCTCATGCAAAGAGTTGACTCATTGGAAAAGACTCTGATGCTGAGAGGGATTTGGGGCAGGAGGAGAAGGGGCGACAGAGGATGAGATGGCTGGATGGCATCACTGACTCGACGGACGCAAGTCTGAGTGAACTCCGGGAGTTGGTGATGGACGGGGAGGCCTGGCGTGCTGTGATTCATGGGGTCGCAAAGAGTCGGACATGACTGAGTGACTGAACTGTGAACTAACTATGTAATACTGCTCTTTACATCATCGGACCTTGCTTCTCTCCACATCCCAGTGCTGCTTCTATCTACATCCCTTGCTTGCATCCCAGTGCTTGCTTCTATCCACATCCCTTGCTTCTACCCAGTCACATCCACAACTGGGTATTGTTTTTGCTTTGGCTCCATCCCTTCATTCTTTCTGGAGTTATTTTTCCATTGATCTCCAGTAGTATATTGGGCACCTACCAACCCGGGAGTTCCCCTTTCAGTATCCTATCATTTTGTCTTTTCATACTATTCATGGGGTTCTCAAGGAAAAAAAAAAAAAAACTGAAGTGGCTTGCCATTCCCTTCTCCAGTGGACCACATTCTGTCAGATGTCTCCACCATGACCCTCTTATCTTGGGTGGCCTCACAGGGCATGGCTTAGCTTCTTGAATTAGACCAGGCTGTGGTCCGTGTGATCAGATGGACTAGTTTTCTGTGATTATGGTTTCAGTGTGTCTTTATTCTGATGCCCTCTCGCAACACTTACCATCTTACTTGGGTTTCTCTTACTTTGGACGTGGGGTATCTCTTCACAAATGTTCAGCAAAGTGCACCCACTGTCCCTTACCTTGGATAGGGGTATCTCCTCACTGCCTGCCCCTCCTGACCTTGAATGTGGAGTAGCTCCTCTCGGCTCTCCTGCACCAGTGCAGCCACTGCACTACACCTTTACTACTAATAATAAATTATTACCACATAAATACACCACTTACACCAATGAATATAGCATCAAAACAGAAAATTAATAAGGAAACAAAAATCTTAGATGACAAATTAGACCAGATGGATTTAATTGTTATCTTCAGGACATTCCATCCAAATAGAGAAGAATGTACTTTCTTCTCAAGTGCACATGGAACATTCTCTAGGATAGACCAAATCTTGGGTCACAGATCAAACCTCAGTAAATTTCAGAAAATTGAAAGCATCTTTTCTAAGCACAGTGCTATGAGACTAGATATCAATTACAGGGGACAAAAACTGTAAAAAATACAAACACATGGTGATTAAACAATACACTTCTACATAATGAACAGGTTACTGAAGAAATCAAAGGAAAAATAAAAAAAAATTCCTACAAACAAATGACAAAAAACATGACAACCTATAGGATGTAGCAAAAGCAGATCTAAGGGGGAAGTTTATAACAATGCAATCCTACCTCAAGAAACAAGAAAAACATTGAATAGACAACCTATCTTTACATTTAAAACAATAGAAAAAAGAATTTAAAAACTTCAAAATTAGCAGAAGGATAAAAATCATAAAGATCAGAGGAGATATAAATGAAAAAGAAATGAACAATACTAAAGATTATTAAAACTAAAAGCTGTTTCTTTGAGAAGATAAAATTGGCAAATCTTTAGCCAGAAATATCAAGAAAAAAAGAGAGAAGAATTGCATCAGCAATATTAGAAATGAAAAAGAAGTTACAACAGACAATCCAGAAATAAAAGGATCATCTCAATCACTCAGTCATATCTGATTCTTTGCGACCTCATGGACTGCAGCATGTCAGGCTTCCTTGTCCACAACCAACTCCAGAAGCTTGCTCAAACTCATGTCCATCACGTTGGTGATGTCACCCAAAGATATTTTCTGTCATCCCCTTCTCCTCCTGCCTTCAATCTTTTCCAGCATCAGGGTCTTTTCTGATGAATCAATTCTTCGAATCAGGTGGCCAAAGTATTAGNTCATGTCCATCACGTTGGTGATGTCACCCAAAGATATTTTCTGTCATCCCCTTCTCCTCCTGCCTTCAATCTTTTCCAGCATCAGGGTCTTTTCTGATGAATCAATTCTTCGAATCAGGTGGCCAAAGTATTAGAGTTTCAGCTTCAGCATCAATCCTTCCAAAGAATATTCAGGACTGATTTCCTTCAGGATTGACTGGTTTGATCTCCTTTCAGTCCAAAAGACTCTCAAGAATCTTCTCCAACACCACAGTTATGAGCAACAAAATGACAATAAAAGGGACAATCTGGAAGAAGTGGATAGATTCTTAGAAAATTTCAATCTTCCAAGACTGAACCAAGAAGAAATAGAAATTATGAACAAGCCAATTACAAGCACTACAAGTGAAACTGTGTTCAAAATTTCCCAAAAACAAAAGCCTAGGTCCAAAGGCTTCACAGGCGAATTATATCAAACATTTAGAAAAGAGCTAATGCCTCTCATTCTAAGTGAAAAAGGAAATAGGTAAACATACGGCTGATTCATGTTGACATTTGGTAGAAACCAGAACAATATGGTAAAGCATCTATCCTTCAATTAAAAATAAACAATTGCTTTAAATTGCAGAGTAAGAAACACCTCCAAACTCATTATGAGGTACTTATCACCCTGAAACCAAAACCAGACAAAATCAAAACACACAAAAAAAAGAAATACAGGACAATATCACTGAATAACATAGATGCAAAGATCCTCAACAAAATTTTAGTGAAAAGAATTCAACAACACATTAAAATGATCATGCACCATGATCAAGTCAGGTTTATTTCAAGGATGGTGCTACTGCTGCTGCTACATCACTTCAGTCATGTCCAACTCTGTGCGACCCCATAGAAGGCAACCCACAAGGCGCTGCTGTTCCTGGGATTCTCCAGGCAAGAACACTGCAGTGGATTGCCATTTTCTTCTCCAATGCATGAAAGTGAAAAGTGACAGTGAAGTCGCTCAGTCATGTCTGACTCTTCGCGACCTCATGGACTGCAGCCTACCAGTAGGCTCCTCCGTCCATGGGATTTTCCAGACAAGAGTACTGGAGTTGGGTGCCATTACCTTCTCCATCCCAGGGATGCAAGTGCCTTCAATATATGCAAATAAATTGCTATGATACACCATATTACCAAATTAAAAGATAAAAAACATGATAATCTCAATAGATAGAGAAAAAGCCTCTGACAAACTTTGGCACCCTTTTATGATTAAAAAAAAAAAACTTTTCAAAAAACGGACATATAAGAAATCTACCTCATTACTGTAAAGGCCATAAATGATAAACCCACAGCAAACATTATGCTCAATGGTAAAAAGCTGAAAGCATTCCCTCTAAGATCATGAACAAGACAAGTGTGTCCACTCTCATCACTATTATTCAACATAGTTTTGGATGTCCAAACTATGACAGTCAGAGAAAATAAATAAATAAATGCAGAGTAGAAAAGAAGATGCAAAATTCTCACTGTTTAAAGATGACATGATCCTTTACACAGAAAACCCTAAAGACACAACCAGAAAATTACTAGAGCTAATCAATGAATATAGTAAAGCCCCAGGATACAAAGTTAATACACAGAATTTTCTTCTGTTCCTATATATATATATTAACAATGCAAACCAGAAATAGAAAGAAAGGAATCAATCCCATTGACCATTGCAATAAAAAGAATAAAATTTCTAGAAATAAATCTACCAAGGAGAGAAAAAGGCTGTATAAAGAAAACTACAAAACACTGATGAAATAAATCAAAGACAACATAAGCATATGGAGAGATATTCCATGTTCTTGGGTTGGAAAAATCAATATTGTGAAACTGACTATACAACCAAATGCAAGCAACAAGTTCAATGCAATTCCTATCAAATTACCAATGAGATTTTTCACAGAACTAGAAGGAAAAAATCTCACATTTCATAAGGAAACACAAAATACCCCCAAACAGCCAAAGAAGTCTTGAGAAAGAAGAATGGAGCTGTAGGAATCAACTTTCCTGACTTCAGACTATACTACAAAGCTACAGTCATCAATACATTATGGTACTGGGGAAAAAAAAAAAACAGAAATGCACATCACTGGGAAAAGATAGATCAGTTCAGTTCAGTTCAGTCTCTCAGTCGTGTCCGACTCTTTGTGACGCCATGAATTGCAGCACGCCAGGCCTCCTTGTCCAACACCATCTCCCAGAGTTCACTCAGACTCATGTCCATTGAGTCCATGATGCCATCCAGCCATCTCATCCTCGGTTGTCCCCTTCTCCTCCTGCCCCCAATCCCTCCCAGCATCAGAGTCTTTTCCAATGAGTCAACTCTTCACATGAGGTGGCCAAAGTACTGGAGTTTCAGCTTTAACATCATTCTTTCCAAAGAAATCACAGGGCTGATCTTCAGAATGAATTGGTTGGATCTCCTTGCAGTCCAAGGGACTCTCAAGAGTCTTCTCCAACACCACAGTTCAAAAGCATCCATTCTTCAGTGCTCAGCTTTCTTCACAGTCCAACTTTCACATCCATACATGACCACAGGAAAAACCATAGCCTTGACTAGACAGACCTTAGTCGACAAAGTAATGTCTCTGCTTTTGAATATACTATCTATGTTGGTCATAACTTTCCATCCAAGGAGTAAGCATCTTTTAATTTCATGGCTTCAATCATCATCTGCAGTGATTTTGGAGCCCAAAAAAATAAAGTCTGACACTGTNGGGAAAAAAAAAAAACAGAAATGCACATCACTGGGAAAAGATAGATCAGTTCAGTTCAGTTCAGTCTCTCAGTCGTGTCCGACTCTTTGTGACGCCATGAATTGCAGCACGCCAGGCCTCCTTGTCCAACACCATCTCCCAGAGTTCACTCAGACTCATGTCCATTGAGTCCATGATGCCATCCAGCCATCTCATCCTCGGTTGTCCCCTTCTCCTCCTGCCCCCAATCCCTCCCAGCATCAGAGTCTTTTCCAATGAGTCAACTCTTCACATGAGGTGGCCAAAGTACTGGAGTTTCAGCTTTAACATCATTCTTTCCAAAGAAATCACAGGGCTGATCTTCAGAATGAATTGGTTGGATCTCCTTGCAGTCCAAGGGACTCTCAAGAGTCTTCTCCAACACCACAGTTCAAAAGCATCCATTCTTCAGTGCTCAGCTTTCTTCACAGTCCAACTTTCACATCCATACATGACTACTGGAAAAACCATAGCCTTGACTAGACAGACCTTAGTCGACAAAGTAATGTCTCTGCTTTTGAATATACTATCTATGTTGGTCATAACTTTCCATCCAAGGAGTAAGCATCTTTTAATTTCATGGCTTCAATCATCATCTGCAGTGATTTTGGAGCCCAAAAAAATAAAGTCTGACATTTTCCCCTGTTTCCCCATCTATTTCCCATGAAGAGATGGGACAGGATGCCATGATCTTCATTTTCTGAATGTTGAGCTTTAAGCCAACTTTTTCACTCTCGTCTTTCATTTTCATCAAGAAGCTTTTTAGTTCCTCTTCACTTTCTGCCATAAGGGTGGTGTCATCTGCATATCTGAGGTTATTGATATTTCTCCCAGAAATCTTGATTCCAACTTGTGTTTCTTCCAGTCCAGCGTTTCTCATGATGTACTCTGAGATAGCCCAGAGATAAACCCATGCACCTATGGGTATGTTACTTTTGACAAAGAAGGCAATAATATACAATGGGGCTAAGATAGCAACTGCAATAAGTTGTGCTGGGAAAACTGGACAGCTATGTGTAAAAGAATGAAATTAGAACACTTCTTAACACCATACACAAAGATAAACTCAATATAGATTATAGGCATAAATGTAGCACCAGAAACTGTAAAACTCTCAGAAGAAAACATAGGCAGAACACTTGATGACATAAATCAAAGCAATATCCTCTATGACCCACGTCCTAGAGTAATGGAAATAAAAGCAAAAATAAACAAGTGGGTCCTAGTTAAACTTAAAAGCTTTTGCACAGCAAAAGTAACTATAAACAATGTAAAAAGACAATTTTTAGAATGGGAGAAAATAACAGCAAGTTAAACAACTGACAAAAGATTACTTTCCAAAATATACAAGCAGCACATACAACTCTGTATGCAAGACAGCAAAAGAGACACAGATGTATAGAACACTCTTTTGAACTCTGGGTAAAACTTAAAAGCTTTTGCACAGCAAAAGTAACTATAAACAATGTAAAAAGACAATTTTTAGAATGGGAGAAAATAACAGCAAGTTAAACAACTGACAAAAGATTACTTTCCAAAATATACAAGCAGCACATACAACTCTGTATGCAAGACAGCAAAAGAGACACAGATGTATAGAACACTCTTTTGAACTCTGGGTGAGGGAGAGGGTGGGATGATTTGGGAGAATAGCATTGAAACATGTATAATATCATATATGAAATGAATCGCCAGTCCAGTTTTGATGCAGGATACAGGATGCTTGGGGCTGGTGCACTGGGATGACCCAGAGGGATGGTATGGGAAGGGAGGAGGGACGGGGGTTCAGGATGGGGAACACGTGTACACATGTGGCTGATTCATGTTGATGTATGGCAAAACCAATACAATATTGTAAAGTAATTAGCCTCCAATGAAAATAAATAGATGTATATTAAATATATATATATCAGAAAAACAAACAACCAAATCAGAAGTTGGAAAATGCCTACACAGACATTTCTCCAAAGAGGACATACAGATGGCTAATAAACACATGAAAAGATGCTCAACATCATTTACTGTTAGGAAAATGCAAATCAAAAAAAAAAGTGAGATACTACATCACACTTGTCAGAATGTTCATCATCAAAAAGTCTACAAAAAGAAAATGTGGAGGGGTGTGGAGTTAAGGGAACTCTCTTGCACTGTTGACCACTTCCAATTTACCTTGATTCATGGACCTAACATTCCAGGTTCCTATACAATATTGCTCTTTATAGCATCGAACCTTGCTTCTATCACCAGTCCCATCCAAAACTGGGTGTTGCTTTTGCTTTGGCTGCATCCCTTCACTCATTCTGGAGTTATTTCTCCACTGATCACCTGTAGCATATTGGGCACCTACAAACCTGGGGAGTTCATCTTTCAGTGTCCTATCTTTTTGCCTTTTCATGCTGTTCATGGGGTCCTCAAGGCAAAAATACTGAAGTGGTTTCCCATTCCCTTCTCCAGTGGACAACATTCTGTCAGACCTCTCCACCATCACCCGTCTATCTTGGGTGGCCCCACACGGCATGGCTTGGTTACATTGAGTTAAACAAGCTGTGGTCTGTGTGATCAGATTGGCTAGTTGTCTGTGAATGTGGTTTCTGTCTGTTTGCCCTCTGAGGCCCTCTCTCAGTGCCTACCATCTTACTTGGGTTTCCCTTACTTTGGACATGGGGTATCTTTTCACAGCTGCTCCAGCAAAGCTCAGCTGACACTGGTTACCTTGGACGTGGGGTAGCTCCTCTCAGCCACCGCCCCTGACCTTGGACTTGGGGTAACACTTCTCGGCCGCACTTCTGCACTGTCCATCACAGCTGCCACGCTTCTGCGCCATTCTGCGCAGCTGCTGGATGTTAGGTCCACGAATCGAGGCAAATTGGAAGTGGTTAAACAGGAGATGTCAAGAGTGAACATCGACATTCCAGGAATCAGAGAACTAAGATGGACTGGAATGAGTGAATTTAACTCAGATAGCCATTATATCTACTACAGTGGGTGAGAATCCCTTGGAAGAAATGGAGTAACCATAAAGGCCAACAAAAGAGTCCAAAATGCAGTACATGGATGCAGTCTCAAAGTGAGAGAATGATCTCTGTTCATTCCCAAGGCAAACCATTCAATATCACGGTAATCCAAGTCTATGCCCTGACTAGTGATGCTGAAGAAGCTGAAGTTGAACAGTTTTCTGAAGACCTACAAGACCTTTTAGAACTAACACCCAAAAAAGATGTCATTTTATTATAGGGGACTGGAATGCAAAAGGAGGAAGTCAAGAAACACCTGGAGTAACAGGCAAATTTGGCCTTGGAATACAGAATGAAGCAGGGCAAAGGCTAACAGAGTTTTGCCCAGAGAACGCACTGATCAGAGCAAACACCCTCTTCCAATAACACAAGAGAAGACTCTACACATGGACATCACCAGATGGTCAACACTGAAATCAGATTGATTATAGTTTTTGCAGCCAAAGATGGAGAAGTTGTATACAGTCAGCAAAAACAAGACCAGGAGCTGATTGTAGCTCAGATCATTAATCCCTTACTGCCAAATTCAGAATGAAATTGAAGAAAGTGCAGAAAACCACTACACCATTCAGGTATGACCTAAATAAAATCCCTTATTACCATATAGTGGAAGTGAGAAATAGATTTAAGGGACTAGATCTGACAGACAGAGTACCTAATGCACTATAGATGGAGGTTCATGACACTGTACAGAAGACAGGAATCAAAACCATCCACAAGAAAAAGAAATGCAAAAACAGCAAAATGGCTGTCTGAGGAGGCCTTACAAATAGCTGTGAAAAGACGAGAAGCAAACAGCAAAGGAGAGAAAGAATGATATACCCGTTTGAATGCAGAGTTCCAAAGAATAGCAAGGAGAGATAAGAAAGCCTGCTTCAGTGATCAATGCAAAGAAATAGAGGGAAACAATAGAATGGGAAAGACTAGAGATCTCTTCAAGAAAGTGAAAGATATCAAGGGAACATTTCATGCAAAGATGGGTTCAATAAAGGACAGAAATGGTATGGACCTAACAGAAGCAGAAGATATTAAGAAGAGGTGGCAAGAATACACAGAAGAACTGTACAAAAAAGATCTTCACAACCCAGGTAATCACAATGGTGTGATCACTCACCTAGAGCCAAACATCCTGGAATGTGAAGTCAAGTGGGCCTTAGGAAGAATCACTGCAAACAAAGCTAGTGGAGGTGATGAAATTCCAGTTGAGCTATTTCAAATCCTGAAAGATGACACTGTGAAAGTGCTGCACTCAATATGCCAGCAAATTTGAACAACTCAGCAGTGGCCACAGGACTGGAAAAGGTCAGTTTTCATACCAATTCCAAAGAAAGGCAATGCCAAAGAATGCTTAAACTACTGCACAATTGCCTTCATCTCACATACTAATAAAGTAATGCTCAAAATTCTCCAAGGAAGGCTTCAGAAATATGTGAACCGTGAACTTCCAGATGTTCAGGCTGGTTTTAGAAAAGGCAGAGGAACCAGAGATAAAATTGCCAATATCTGCTGGATCATCGAAAAAGGAAGAGAGTTCCAGAAAAGCATCAATTTCTGCTTTATTGACTATGCCAAAGCCTTTGACTGTGTGGATCACAATAAACTGTGGAAAATTTTGAAAGAGGTGAGAGTACCAGACCACCTGACGTGCCTGTTGAGAAACCTGTATGCAGGTCAGGTAGCAGCAGTTAGAACTGGACATGGAACAACAGACTGATTCCAAATTGGGAAAGAAGTACATCAGGGCTATATACTGTCATCCTGCTTATTAAACTTATATGCAGAGTACATCATGAGAAATGCTGGGCTGGAGGAAACACAGACTGGAATCAAGATTGCTGGGAGAAATATCAGTAACCTCAGATATGCAGATGACACCACCCTTATGGCCTGTCTCTTATACACATCTAGATGTGTATAAGAGACAGCTGCATATGTTACTGATATTTCTCCCAGCAGTCTTGATTGCAGCTTATGCTTCTTCCAGCCCAGCATTTCTCATGATGTACTCTGCATAGAAGTTAAATAAGCAGGGTGACAATATACAGCCTTGTAAAAAGCAACAATTTCTATTTCCTAGGAGAGTAGAATTCTGTATGCCAAAGCGTCCCAACTTTTTTCACGTAGTATTTATACATTTATACAGCACCCACTAATAAATGACTAGCTGAGCAAAGCTGCTCAAGGATAAATGTGCCCACTGGCCATCCTGGGAGCTTACAGCAATAGTTCNAAGCCATGAAATTAAAAGACGCTTACTCCTTGGAAAGAAAGTAATGACTAACCTAGACAGCATATTAAAAAGTAGAGACATTACGTTGCCAACAAAGGTCTGTCTAGTCAAGGCTATGGTTTTTCCAGTGGTCATGTATGAATGTGAGAATTGGACTATAAAGAAAGCTTAGTGCAAAAGAATTGATGCTTTTGAACTGTGGTGTTGGAGAAGACTCTTGAGAGACCCTTGGACTGCAAGGAGATCCAACAAGTCTATCCTAAAGGAGATCAGTCCTGGGTGTTCATTGGAAGGACTGATGCTTAAGCTGAAACTCCAGTACTTTGGCCACCTGATGCAAAGAGCTGACTCATTTGAAAAGACCCTGATGCTGGGAGGGATTGAGGGCACGAGGAGAAGGGGACGATAGAGTATGAGATGGCTGAATGGCATCACCAACACAATGGACATGGGTTTGGGTGGCCTCTGGGAGTTGGTGATGGACAGGGAGGCCTGGCATGCTGCAGTTCATGGGGTTGCAAAGAGTCGGACATGACTGAGCGACTGAACTGAACTGAACTTGCACTGTTGGTGGGAATGTACGTTGATATGCAGACACTATGGAGAAAAGCATGCAGAGTCCATTAAAAAAAAAAACAAACTATGAATATAACAATCATATGACCCAGCAATCCCACTACTAAGCATATACCCTGAAGAAAGCAGAATTGAAAAACTCACATGTACCCTAATGTTCATTGCAGCACTATTTACAATAGCTAGCACATGAAATCCACATTGAATCTCAAGGAAAACCAGTGCCAAAGAATGTTCAAACTACCACACAATTGCACTCATCTCACACACTAGCAAAGTAAAGCTCAAAATTCTCCAAGCCGGGCTTCAACAGTACATGAACCAAGAACTTCCAGATGTTCAACGTGGAATTAGGAAAGCCAAGGGATCAGAGATCAAATTGCCAACATCTGTCTAATCATAGAAACAGCAAGAGAGTTCTAGAAAAACATCTACTTCTGCTTTATTGATTATGTCAAAGCCTTTGTGTGGATCACAATATACGGTGGAAAACTCTTAAAGAGATGAGAATATCAGACCACCTTACCTCCCTCCTGAAAAATCTGCATGCAAGTCAAGAAGCAACAGTTAGAACTGGACATGGAAAATCAGACTGGTTCCAAATTGGGAAAGAAGTAAATCAAGGCTATATACTGTCACCCTGCTAATTTAACTTGCGTGCAGAGTACATCATGCAAAATGCCAGGCTGGATGAAGCACAAGCTGGAATCAAGATTACCAGGAGAAATCTCAATAAGCTCAGCTATGCAGATGACACCACCCTTATGGCAGAAAGTGAAGAAGAACTAAAGAGCTCTTGATGAAAGTGAAAGAAGAGAGTGAAAAAATTGGCTTAAAACTCAACATTGAAAAAAATGCCAGATCATAGCATCAAGTCCCACCACTTCATGGCAAATAGATGGGGAAACAATGGAAACCCTTGACAGACATCATTTTGGGGGGGCTCCAAAATCACTACAGATGAAGGCTTCAGCCATGAAATTAAAAGATGCTTGCTGCTTGGGGAAAGAAAAGCTAGACAAACCTAGACAGTATATTAAAAAGCAGAGAAATTTCTTTGCCAACAAAAGTCCATATAGTGAAAGCTATGATTTTTCCATTAATCATGTATGGATGTCAGAGATGGATTATAAAGAAAACTGAGTGCTGAAGAATTAATGCTTTTTGAACTGTGGTGTTGGAAATGACTCTTGAGAGTCCCTTGGACTGCAAGGAGATCAAACCAGTCAATCCTAATGGAAATCAGTCCTGAATATTCTTTGGAAAGACTAATGTTGAAGCTGAAATTCTAATACTTTGGCCACCTGATGTGAAGTGCTGACTCAATGGAAAAGACTCTGATTCTGGGAAATATTGAAGGCAGGAAGAGAAAGGGACATCAGAGAATGAGATCTTTGGATGGCATCACTGGCTCAATGAACCTGAGTTTGAGCAAGTTCTGGGTGTTGGTAATGGACAGGGAAGCCTGGCATGCTGCAGTCCATGGGGTCACAAAGAGTTGGATATATGACTAAGCAACTGAACCAAACACATGGAACCAACCTATATGTCTACCATCAGATGAGTAGATAAAGAAGCTATGGTACATACATACAATGGAATATCTCTCAGTCCTTAAATGGAATGAATTTGAGTCAGTTCTAATGAGATGGATGAACACAGAGCCTATTTATACAGAGAGAAAAAGCAAATATTGTATACTAACACACACACACACACACACACACACACACACACATATATATACATAGAATATGCAAAGATGGTACTGATGAAATTATTTGCAGGGCAGCAGTGGAGACACAGACATAGAGAGCAGACTTATCAACATGGTGAAGAGGGAGGAAGAAGACAGTGAGGTGCATGGAGAGTGTAACATGGAAACATACATTGCCATATGTAAAATAGATAGCCAATGGGAATTTACTACATGACTCAGGGAACTCAAACTGGGGGTCTGTAACAACCTAGTGGGATGGGATTGAGAGGGAAGTGGGAGGGAGGTTTAAAAGGTTGGGACATATGTATACTTATGACTAATTCATGTTGATGTTTCACAGAAACCAACACAATACTGTAAAGTAATTATCTTTCAATTAAAAAGTAGCATTATTCACAATAGCTCCCAAGTGGAAACAACTCAAGTGTACATTAACTGATGGACAAAGAAAATATACCATAATAGAATATTATTTGGCAATAAAAAGGAATGCAAGCACGGTTTACAACAGCCAAGATATGGAAGCAACCTAAATGTTCATTAACAGAGGAATGCATAAAGGAGGGGCAATACATATTTACAATCGAATATTACTCAACCATCAAAAAGAATGAAATAATGTCATTTGCAACAATATGGATGTGGACCTTAAAATTGTCGTTAGAAAAGACCCTGATGATGGGAAAGATTGAAGGCAGGAGGAGAAGGGGACGACAGAGGGCAAGATGGTTAGATGGCATCACAGACTCCATGGACATGAGTTTGAGTAGGCTCCGGGAGACAGTAAGGTCTGGAGTGCTGCAATCCATAGGGTCACAGAGTCGGTCACAACTGAGCAACTGAACAACAACAAAAATTGTCATATTGAGTGAAGTAAGTTAGACAGAGAAGTAGAAACATCAAATGACATCCCTTATATGAGGAATCTAAAAAACATACAAATTAACTTATTTATAAAACCA
The DNA here is from genome assembly GCA_006410675.1 of Oreotragus oreotragus. Lineage (NCBI taxonomy): Eukaryota > Metazoa > Chordata > Mammalia > Artiodactyla > Bovidae > Oreotragus > Oreotragus oreotragus. Next base: position 483,512 of record SJYX01003064.1, on the reverse strand, counting down.
AAACACACTGACAGACTTAAGTGAATGAACTTATGGTTGCAGCAACAGTGGGGAGGGGAGGATGGAGGAACAGATAGGGAGTTCGGGATGGACAGGTACACACTGCTATATTTAAGATGGATAACTAACAGGAAACTCTACTCAACGCTATGTGGCAGCCTAGGTGGGAAGGGTTTGGGGGGAGAATGGATACATGTATATGTACAGCTGAAGTGCTTTGCTATCCATCTGAAACTACTATAACATTGTTAATCCACTATACTCCAATACAAAATAAAAATGTTTCAAATAAAAAATAAATAAAATTTAAAAAGAATACACTGAATTAACTAAAGAATTCAGAAGAAAGCTATAACAACAGACTTGGTCAATCAGATAAATGAATATATAAACTAGAAGACAGGTGACTTGAAACCTTCAAGTCAGAGGAGCAAAAGGGAAAACGAATAAGAAAAGAGTACAGAAAGCTTGCATGAATTATGGGATAGCATTAAAAGAAATAATCTTCACATTATTTATTCCCAGAAGAGAGAAAAAGAGAAAGAAGCAGAAAATGTACTTAAAGGCATGATCATTTAGAACTTTCTAAGTTTGAGCAGAGATCTGTACCTCCAGTTCACAATGTTAAACAGTGTTAATTGGTCACTCAACTATTTCAGTGCCAAATTATCTTCTCTAAGACACATTATAATAAAACAGTACAAAATGAAAGACAAAGACATAATTTTAAAAGCAGCAAGAGAAAGAAATTTCTCCACATTAAGAAACCTCCATAAATTCATCAGTAGATTTCGTAGTAGAGACCATGCTGGTCAAGAGAAAGTGGGATGACATAGTAAAAGTGCTATTAGAATAAAACTACCATCCAAGAACACTCCCTTTTAAAGATGTCTTTCAATCATAAAGGAGAGATACAGACTTCCCCAACAAGCAAAAGTTTAGGGAGTTCATCAACACTACTCCTGCCTTACAAGAAATTTTAAAAGGAGTTCTTCAAACTGAAATGAAAGGACAATAATTAGTAACATGAAGTATATAATTTTTTAAAAGCACTCAAATTTTAAATGCATATAGTCAAATTCATAACATTCAAATATTGTAATATGTTAGTGTGTTTATAACTCAACTTTAGTATAAAGAATCAAATGAAAATCTTTATTAAAATAACTATAACTACAATAATTTCTTCATGAATGCACAGTACAAAATTATGCAAATTGTACCAACAAAATTCTAAAATATTAGGATAAGTATAAAATATTAAGAGAAGTATGGTTATTTGCATACAATAAAATTTAAGTTGTTATCACCTAAAAGTAGTGTTATATCTATAAGATGTTTTGTGTAAGCCTCCTGGTAGCCACAAAGCAAAAACCTACAAAAGATACACAATTATAAATATAAAGGAATCAGAAGAAGTCACTTCACAAAGTCACCAACTTACAAAGATAGAAAAAGAGGGAAAAAAGGTACAGAGAAACTACATAACAGCCAGAAAACAATAAAATGCCATCAGTAAGTCTTTACCAATAATTATTTTATTTGTTTATGGATAAAAATTTCAAATCAAAAGATAGAGGCACTGAATAAATTTGAAAATAAGACACAACTCTATACTGCCTATAAGAATTTCACTTCAATTTTAAGGACACACAAGTGGCAAAAATGAAGGGATAGAAAAAGGTATTCCATGCAAATGGAAACTGAAAAGTCAGAGATAGATAAAGAGGTAAGATACAATAGACTTTAAGTCAAAAAGTGTAATGAGACAAAAATTACAGTGATAGAAGAATCAAGTTTTTAAGAGGCTGTAACAATTATAATTAAATATACACTCAGCAATAGAGCATCTAAATATATTAAGCAAATACTACCAGATTTGAAAAGAGAAATAAATGGGAAAACAGACCCTAATACAGTGATAGTAGATGACTTTAGTATTCCACTTTCAGTAAAGGATAGATCATCCAGACAGAAAATCCAATAAGGAAATATTTGATTTGAACTATATCTTAGTTCACATTGACACAATAGAAATATATAAAATATTCCACCAAACAGTACCAAAATACACATACTTCTCAAACACACACAGAATATTCTACAGGATAGATGACTTTTGGTCAAAAAACAAGCTTTAAAAAATGTAAGAAGATTGAAATCATATCAAATCTTTTATGAACAAAATGTATGGAATATACAATACAAGCAAACTGGAAAAATTACAATCATAAAATTTACAAATTGCAAAAATTAATAATTACACACTTGAATAACGAATGGACCACAAAAGAAAAGGAAAGAAAAAAAGCATCTTGAAGCAAATTAAAATGTAACTTCAATATATCAAAACACGGGATGCAGCAAAAATAGATTTGAAAGGGAAATGTGTAGCAAGAAAGGAAGACCCTGAGCTTACCTCCTCCCATGGGCACACCAAAACTGCAACTATTTACAGAAAAATCATCAACAAAAACAAGCTGAAAACTAGTAGAAAAGATCTCCACAACTAAAATTATAAAATAGTAATGACAATGATACAGGCAAGTGATTTGGCAATGTGCTAGTCAAAACCCACAACCTCAGGTAGGCAATGCACAAATGGAGGATTAATCATAATTGCAGTGATTCTACCCAAGAAGCAGGGTATCTGAGCCCCACATCAGGCTCCCTAGCCCAGGGATACTGCACAAAGAAAATGAATACCCAGAATATTGGTATTTAAGGCTAGAAGGCCTGCTTTTGGAGAACAAAAAGGCTGTGGGTAACAGAGACTCTTAAAGGGCACACACAAAATCTGACACCTAAGACAGTAATTTGAAAGACATCTGACTCAGACTCACTTGCTGATCTTCAAGTGCTCTGGGAGAGGCAGGAGGCAACTAAGACACACCCTGAGGAAACAGACACTGGCAGTAGTCATTTTGGTGAGCTCATTCTACCACAAGGACACTGGTGTGAGCAAATACTATTCTGGAATCTTCCCTATAGGTTTTTAATGTCAGGACACTGCCCCTTCCATCAGCCTGCTGGCATAAGTCTTAGGACCCTTGAACTCAAGCAACTAGTGATGCAAAGACATAGATTCACCAACAGGAAATCTGGAAGCAACCATAGATCCTCCCCCCTCCCCCGCCCCGAGTCTCCCAGTTGCACTAGGTCATGGCATCCCAATAGAGGTCATTTTGTAGCCCTAGGAACCCTAAGCCAGCCATATTTGGACATACCATGCCTAGTGGGCCAGCACTAGGCCCAGGACTTGGCTGTATATATCAATGTGTGGACACCAGCCCCGTCTCCCTGGGCTCTTGCCTTGTCCAGCAGAGGGTATACATCAGTTTAGAAACAGCTTTATCCTCTCAGTCAGTGGCCCTGTGACCTGGCCCCACCCACCTGTGGACTGACAGCAGCTCTGGGGTCCCTGAGCTGGCAGTGAACTAACAGCACCAGGAACTACCTGAGTCCCTGAAGTTATCTGCTATGTGACCTTGTCCCAACCACCATGGGCCAGCAGCCAGCCTCTGCACTTGGAAGTCTGGGCCAGGGAAAATTATGCCTAATCACATGTCCAGAGTAGTTGGCCTCACTATGAAAGAATAACCCACTCACCCACATAAAGGGCAACTCTAGAGGACATAAATCTGTTGAAAAGAGGGGAGTGTGTGGCTGAACCTCATAGAATGTCTCCTACATAATGCTACCTCTCTAAGATTGGGAAGTATAACAAACTTACATGATACATGAACATAAACACAGAGAATCAGGCAGGCAAAATAAAATTACAGATTATTTTTGAAACGAAAACAAAAACAAGATGACCGCCCTCCACAAGAGCTAAGTGAAGAGATAATTAATCTCCACAATAAAGAACTCAAGGTAATGATCCTAATGATCTTCAAAGAACTCAAAAGAAGAATTGAGGAACACAGTAAGAAGAGTAACAAAAGTTATGTAAAGAAGAATCAAACAAATCTAAAAATTACAATATCTGAAATAAATAAGATTTATTATTTTTTAGGAATCAACAGTTGATCAGATGATTCAGAGAAATGGATTAGCAAAATATAAGACAGAATAGTGGAAATTGCATAACATAAATAGAAGAAAAGAAAAAATAAAATGATGGCAGCTTAAGTGACCTCTGACACAACATCAAGTATATTAACGTTTCCATTGTAGGGGTCCCAGAAGAAAAAGAAAGGGAGCAGGGAACTTATTTGAAAACATAATTGTTGAAAAATTCCCTAACATGGGAAAAGAATCAAATATCCATGTCCAGGAAACAAAGGGTCTCAAACAAGATCCACCCAAAGAGGAATGCAACAAGATTCATTGTAATTAAAATGACAAAAGTTAAAGATGAAGTGAAAATATTAAAAGCAGGAAGGAAAAATCAGCAAGTACTAACAACAGAGCTCCTGTAAAGCTATCAACTGACATTTCAACAGAAAATATACAGATTAGAAGGGGATGGCATGGTATACTTAAAGTAAAGAAAGGGAAAAAAAAATACAATACTCTACACAGCAAAGCTATCTTTCAAGTTTGAGCAGGAGATCAAAGGTTTTACAGACAAACAAAAGGTAAATGAGTTGAGCACTATGAAACCAGCTTTACAGTAAATGTTAAAGGGGCTTCTTAAGCAGAAAAGAGAGGTCACAAAGAGCAATATAAAAACTATGAAAGAAAATTTCATTAGTAAAGATAAATATGCAGTAAAGGTACTACAAAAAACATATAGAAAGCTAATAAGGATAAAAGGCAAAAAAGCAATAAAATCATGTACATCCAGAAAAAGAAGCTAAGGGATACACAAAATAAAAATGATGTAAAATACATGTCAATACATTGGAGGGAGGATAAAATTCAGGGATTTTATAATACATTTGAACTTAGATCAGAGGGAGATGATAGACAAGGAACATTCCATACAAAAGCAGCAAAATACACATTCTTTTAAGTGCACATTGAACATTCTCCACTATAAAATGCATGCTATGCACAAAGCAAATCTTGATAAATTTTAAAAGATTGAAATCATATCAAGCATCTTTTTTGACCATAAACATATTATTTTGCTGAAAGTTTACTTTAGTTTTAGATTAGAAGGATTCATTAACAAAAGAAACCACTCGTTACAAAAAATAAACAATTTCACCTTTGAGGATTATTTAACTTAATTTCAATATGCAGTCATTAAAAGAAAAGAAATAGAAATATAGACAGGTAACAGCATGCTGCTGCTGCTGCTAAGTCACTTCAGTCATGTCCGACTCTGTGTGACCCCATAGACAGCAGCCCACCAGGCTCCCCCATCCCTGGGATTCTCCAGGCAAGAATACTGGAGTGGGTTGCCATTTCCTTCTCCAATGCATGAAAGAGAAAAGTGAAAGTGAAGTCACTCAATCTGTCCGACTGTTAGCGACCCCATGGACTGCAGCCCACCAGGCTACTCCGTCCATTGGATTTTCCAGGCAAGAGTACTGGGGTGGGGTGCCATTGCCTTCCCCGAGGTAACAGCATATATATCACCAAACTGGGCTGAGACCTACATCAAGACTTGAAGTCCTGAGTAATAGCAATCTGGAGTCCCAGATGGGTAAAGGGCCCTAGGTGGTGTGTCCATCTTGCAGGTGAGACTTCAAATTGCAGTTTTGGNTTGGATTTTCCAGGCAAGAGTACTGGGGTGGGGTGCCATTGCCTTCCCCGAGATAAAAGCTACTGTTTATAAAAGAGACAAGATCCTGCTGTGCAGCATAGGGGACTATAATCGATATCCTGTAATAAACCATAATGGAATAGAAATTTTAAAAATAAAATTAAAAGCAACATTTATGATCCAGTGGATAGGACTCGGGGCTTTCATTGCTAGGGCCTGAGTCCAGTCCCTGTGTGGGGGACTAATTAAGATCCCACAAGATGTGTGGCATCCCTCTCCCCAAAAGATGGATATCTTTTTTTCTAAGCTTGTTTTTCTCTGAGAGCTATAAGTCAAGACTGGTATATAATAACCTGAATTGTTTTTCTTGTGCACCCTGGACAATGTTTATTGAATAATTACCTTAAAATTGGAGAATCCTGGGGAAAATAATCATCTGTCTCCTAAGTAGTTGAACAATTTTATTTGTAATCTTTAACTTTGTTATCTGAAGGGGAATTTCTTATCATGTGCTATTGGCCTCTATAGCTTTGACCCTGTTATATCTCAAGTTTTAAGGGTGATCTGTATGACTATTTAAGAAGTAAAACTCTCAGATTTTGTCAGTGACACAAAACTGGGAAGAATATGTTAGATGACAGAATCAAGAGGAATTAATTCATCACCACCATCATCTCCAGTGTATTTACTGGATATCATCTACCATACTTAGCATAGGTCATGTGGAGTAAAGTGTCCTTGAAAATTTCAAAGTCTAGGGAGGACGTAGACTAGAAAATCAAGTAACCCTGTGTGATAAGCACTACAGTTGAGACTGCAGGGTGCGATTCTTAAACAGCATTTTGAAACGCTGGAATGATGAACATGAAAAAAAGGAAGTTTAACAGAACTATATATAAAGTTCTATTTTTAAATTAAAAAAAATTAGAAGACGAGGGAGTTTAACCTAGTAGCATTTAATGTGAAAACAGTTGAATAAAGGTTTTAGTTAACTTCAATCTTAATATGAGTGACAATATGATGTGGATGTGACTCCTTGCCCCTGCTGAAAAAAAAGCATAACATAAAAAACATCCTTCCATTTGCCTAAAGAAAATAATCCAGTCAGCCTAAAATGCCTTATTAGGTTGCACTGGTAGAAATAGCTGTGTTCATAATAAGATAGATAATACTAAGAATAGTCAGACTTTTAATCTGGATTATATCACTCACTCTGAGTATGATGGACAGCAGAATGCTCATGGAATAAGGAACCAGGCCGGGAAGGGGTCTCTACTAACAGAATGAAATTTTAAAACCACTGAGCATCAATTCACAGAACTTTTCAATAATGTGTGCTGTTTTAAGATTGTAAACTCATAGTTCACAGTCTTAAGTGTTTCAGCAGAGGCCGGGAGACCATCAGTTAAGGAGGTTACAAGTAGAACTTCATATATTAGATGAAGAATTGAACAAGAGGATTTCTAAAGTTCTATTTTAAACTAACAGCATTGTAAGTCAACTATATGTCAGTAAAAATAAAGTTCTATTTTATGTTATGATCCTGTGATTCTACAGTTTTTAAAAACATCAATTCATGGACTTTCCTGTTGGTCCAGTGAGTAGTGAAGACTCTGGGCTTCCATGCAGGTTCAGTCCCTGATTGGGGGAGTTCCTGTGCCATGCATTATGGCCACACAAAAAAATCATTTCAGATTACTTACTAGTTTCTGTAATTGTCAGTACTCCACAGCGTCGTGTGGGCTTTGTCACCTGACTTTGAAGTCTGAACTCCACTGTTCGTAGTTCTGCCTTTGATTGAATAGGTCGTACCTGTGACCCTCACATAGTTCTTTCTCTTGATACTTTCCCTCTAAGGTTTTTTACTAATCACTTTTCTGGGACCCAAATGGAAGGCAATGATTGAAAGATTTTGCTTAGTTACAGAATGCGTTTTTTCCCTCACTTTTGTTTCGTTAATATTTTAAAAATTAATTTAGTTTTTAAAATTTCTGGCTGCACTGTGCAGCATGTGGGATCATAGTTCCCTGACCAGGGATCAAACCTGTGCCCCTTGCAACTGGAAGCTTGGGTTTTACCCACTGGACTGCCAGGGAAGTCCTGTTTTGTTAACATTTATCTCTTCCTCCTTTTCCGCTTAACTTTTAGATAGAGTGCAATGGAGTTCTCTAGGGCAGAATACTGGAGTGGGTAGCCTTTCTCTTCTCCAGGGGATCTTCCCAGCCCAGGGATTGAACCCAGGTCTCCCACATTGCAGGTGGATTCTTTCCCAGCTGAGTCACAAGGGAAGCCCAAGAACACTGGGGTGGGTAGCCTATCCCTTCTCCAGAGGATCTTTCCTACCCAGGAATCGAACTGAGATCTCCTGTATTGCAGGCGGATTCTTTACCAACCGAGCTATGAGGGAAGCCTTAATAGAGTTACAGTATTACAAAATTTTGAGAATTTGAGGAACCTTTGAGAAGCTCTAGTCAATCTCTCTTTTTAAAATGAGAATATAGACCCTGGAAAATTGTGATTCAGTACATTAGTGGCCAAGTCAGTACTAGAATCCAAATTCTACATATACTAGTACCATATTATGTTGTATTTGTACTTAGCACATAGTAGGTGTTGTTACTTTTGAGAATTGAATTAATATGATTATATGCTCCTGTCTCTGAAGAATGGCTTATTACCTCTTTGTGTTCATTGTTTGTTCCAGTATTCCCTCTTTCTACAACTCATTTAGGGCTCATTCATGAATCCAGAAAGTGTTTGTTATACAGCTATGTAGAGAGTAACTTTTTACATAAAGTTTTGTTTTTCCTACCTGTGCATAAGAAGTTTAAATTCTTGATTTTTAAAATAAGCTAAACTTTTTTATTATAAAAATAATATTTTATCCAAATTTTAAATTGTTTTGGTTTGAGTTTGTTATTTTTAGTATTCAAGTTATCATCTAGAAGGAGCTTTTAAAGGACATATCTATCGGTTTTGTGGTAGTACAGAAATGGGAATTATGTTTAAATTGTCAAAATTCAAAACCATGGTATGCCATTTCAACAGAATGTTAGGTTTGTACTTTGCTTGAAGGAGAATGGAATCTTCATGTTTTGTCATTATATCGGAGCTAAATGCAACCCATGTGATGGAAGATACCAGAAGAGGAAAGATAATCAGCAGGTCATTTTTCGGTCATCTTATATTAAGAAATCAATAAAAGATGAGAAATTGGGTGGAACAAGATTATGGAGAAGTATGTAACCAACCTAACCTGCTCCTTTAGTAGAAACTGTCTAACTAGGTTTTCTGGTTGAACTGGACATTGCTGACAAATTGCTAATCTAACAACTGTTTATTAACTATTTCAAATGGAAAGGATAAGAAATGATCCCAAAGTCAGTTCCACTGAAAGAAGAATCCAACTTTGAAAATAATGAATAAAATATTTTTGGTGTACTGTACCATCTTTAATGTATGCACAGTATTTTCGATAATTGTGGTTTTTTTTTTGTGGACAGAAAGCAAAAGTATAAATGAAATACTAGGACATTGATAAATGCCTCTTTTGTCTACCTTTAGAATTAATTTTGCCTTATGATTAGTTACAAATTGATACTAGATAAAGATTCGTAATACAGGGTCTGCTTCATGACTAATCTTTTAAAATACTGCACTGGGAATGTGTGAACAAGGGTAATTAGGTGGTTCAAAAGGAAGTACCTAATTCTTATTCAGAATTTAGTTATGACCTTTAATAACATAGTGAGTGAGTGAAGTCGCTCAGTCGTGTCCGGCTCTTTGCGACCCATGGACTGTAGCCCACCAGGCTCCTCCCTCCATAGGATTCTCAAGGCGAGAGTACTGGAGTGGGTTGCCATTTCCTTCTCCAGGGGATCTTCCTGACCCAGGGATCAAACCTGGGTCTCTTGCATTGCAGGCAGACGCTTTAACCTCTGAGCCACTAACATAGGGTCATAGCTAATGAGAAAGTAACATTGGCACTTTTTATTTAGTCTCAAAAAGCACTCAGTCTACAATACTTATTACTATTGCTTGATTATTTATCTTTCTCAGTGTATGGTCCCTTCCTCTGTGGTCGAACTAGTGTTCTTATACAGGCACACACAGTCTAATGTGTGTGTCTCTGTGTGTAAAATCTTAAATATCTCAGAAGAGATTAAGTTGAAATGTGTTCTTATTGGATGGTAAGGACCTCTTCTTCCTCCCTCCCCATTCCCCTACTGTGTTCTGAGAACACTGGATGCCAGTCTTATATTGCCAAACTAGGAGGCTGAGGGATTCCTTTCTGCCAAAATTGATCCAATCAAAGGAAAAAAAGGAATCCTCATGATAGCCAGATTTCCTACCTGATCATCCTGGAGTGAAGTACCCTGGTCTGGTCACTCACACAGTTCATCTGATCATCTTTGTCATCTTACTAGTAGATACGAGGCTTCCTGGGTGGCTCAGTGGTAAAGAATCCGCCTGCAATGCAGAAGACGCAGGAGACGCTGCAAGTTTGATACCTTGGTTGGGAAGATCCCCTGGAGGAGGACGTGGCAACTTACTCCAGTGTTCTTTTCTTGGAGAATCCCATTTACAGAGGAGCCTGGTGGGCTACAGTCCATAGGGTCGCACAGAGTGGGACACAACTGAAGTGACTGAGCACGCACTTACTATTAGATATAAATGTACAGCTAGAGATTTCCTCCTGCTCAAGAACATCAAGCCTGAGAGGCAGAGACCAGGGAAAATAGTAAGAAAGAACTCAAATTATAGAGACAATGCAGGCAGCTGAAGAAAACAACAATGTCAAACACCCGATTTATTTATATCCTCAAGAGAGAAGAAGATACTAAATTCATGTAAAATAAGAACAAGATGTAGAAGGAAAAGAACTCAGAGAAATGAAAATTTTAAAAGAAGAGTCAGAAGGTAGAGTTTAGGAAATCTCCCAGAAAATGGAGCTAAAGACAAGAGATGCACATGCAAGAGGAAAAAGAAAATAGAGCAAAAGAGAATTAGACAGTTTAGGAAGGCCATAATCTAAATAATAGACGTGAAAGAGAATGCAGTAAGAGGAAGATTGCTGTAAGAAATCATCCCAGGACTGAAGGATGAACATACATCGCTAAATGTAAAAATTTAGCCATGGTCAGTTCATACAGTTAAAAACAAAACCATGAGAAACTTCTGTGAGGGATGTATGGATGACTGAAAGATTGCCCATTAGAAAGATGTCAGGCTTCTTAACAAGATGATGAGGAAAGCCTTACAAAATTCTGACGGAACATACGTTCTCGTCTGGAATTCTGTACTGAGCCAAGCTCACTTGTTAAGTATGAGTAAATGAAAATATTTTTAGACAATACAAGGGATTTTTAAAAAGTGTACTTCCCATGCCCTCTTTTCAGGAAGCTACTGGAGGAAATACCCCACTAAAAACAGAAAATCGAGAAAGGAAGAAGTGAGATCAAGGAAACAGGTCCAACACGAGTGACAAGGGAATTCCCAGGATAAGTTAGAGGGACATTCCATCACCATAGTTTTGTGCCAGACCAAGAGAGAAACAGTTCAAATTGGAACTTAATGGAGGGTTTTAGGAAGTATATTTTGAAGAAGGAAATTAAATCAGATTTACCTGATACAGTTGAATATGTTGACAGGAAAGTTGCACTTTAGCAGTTTACAGATGAATTAACTATTACTTCATAGAAAACTAAGCAAATACAAAAATGGTACAGTTGTTAACTAGAAGTAAGGTCATACAAAAAATAAACAGTAATCATGATGTACTTTTGGCTCATCTGTGAATATTATTTACAGCCATAGTAATAATGTAAACACCAGCAATTGATTCAACCAAAAATGATGATGGAGAGGTGGAGGTAGGGATTTCCCTGCTGGTCCAGAGGTTAAGACTGCGCTCCCAGTGCAGGGGGCCCAAGTTCCATCCCTGGTCAGGGAGCTAGATCCCACATGCCACAACTAAGAGTTTGTATTCTGCAACTAAAGATCTTGCATGCTGCAAGTTAAAAAAAAGCAAAAAAGATCTTGCATGCCGCCTGCAACTAAGACCCAGAAGAGCCAAATAAATGGATAAATATTTTAAAAAAGAAAGATGGAGGTAGAGGAGATGTAACATCTAAATCGTTATCTTTTAATAGGAAACAATTTTTAAATTTAAAATATTAGTTATTTTAAAAAACTCTAAAAGACTTACTATATAATAGAAATTGGGGGGGGTTAGGGAATGCCAGAAGAAACAGCTAAAAAGACTTGAAAATGGTTGCCTTAAGGATGTGAAAAATGGTGGCAGGGCAAGGGACATGTTTTCCTTCTAAAATTTTGACTTTTAAAACTGTATGTATTTCTGTCTGATTAAAAAGATTCATTTTAGAAAGATGTCCCTCACAGAATGCTTTCTATACAGAATATATACATTTCTCAGACATTCTAAATTCCTTAGGATTCTGAAAACTATCATTTGGGCATGTAGAGTCAGCACACTGCTATCCGAGAAGGCAGTGATTTCTAGTAGTAGTAGTGGTTGATATTATGCTTAGTTATAAATATTCATTTTGTTATAGTGCTAAAAAATGGAGATTTTAAACACATGAAAGATTGAAATACACTGCATTTTAACATTTCAGATGTGTTTAGTTTACCTCTGTTGTCAACACTTTACACTGTGAATTGACTGCTCCATGCTTCTCTGAAGTTTTTGGTTTGAGTAATAGATAACTTCAGATATTTGTGTTTCCCACCCTCTTTTACTTGATTTTTTAAATACTGCATGCTTATTGCCTTAAGATTATGCAGAAGCTGTTCCAGTAATAGCAGTAGATAGAGCCTCATCTTTCACTATTTCTGATTATAAGGAGCGGCGGTTAATTTGAATCCAGAAGTTTTCTTTTATCTTAACCACCAATTTTTTTAAGGCTAAAATGCTGAAGCTTGAAGTTGAGATTGAGTATTAAATAAATTGATCTTTTTTCCTAACTAAAAGGAATGTGGTTTGTTTTCTCTAAAAGACAATAGCATAGTATAAAAGTACGTTTGGAGTAGAAGTAGTTGTGTAACATTCAACAAATTTCTTAACCTTTCTAGGTTTTTCCATGTGTAAAATGAGGACAGTAATTATGATTAATCATGCATCCCGTGATAACAAAACCAAAAATTATACCTATGTCATTAACTTTTTTCTTTTGATCAATCAGAAGATTTAATTTTATGTGAGTTGTCAATGTCCTCTTCCATAGAAATAGAGCAATAATCCATCTGTGCTGCATTTAAATCCTTATATCCATAGAGTTAGGACAAAAGTTGTGAGACGTTTATGGTAACCCATGAATGTTGATTTTTGTTTGTGTTTGACGTAGGAGAATGGAATTGAAATAGAAAGACATTCTGTTTTGAAAACTTTATTGTGTTTTCTCTGCAAAATGAAATATATTTAACCAATGTCAACTTAAATTTATTTTTAACCTATAATCTTTGAAGCATAATTCATGTTATTCTCTAAGAGCGGAAGCTTACTTACTAATACAGTGCTTTTCTGTTGAAATCTCTGTTCCTTTTAAAATAAGTAATAAAAAAATCCTTAAAACTATTTCATACTCTTAGGACAGGTTGAATAGTAGGGAGAAATTGACATTATAGTAATTATTTAACCTCTGATAGCAATCTAAAGAAAGATATATTTATAGGATTTGGGGTAAAATCTGTTTTTAAGGTCTACATTATATCTTTGTATGAACATAAGAACTTGGGAGTTCGTTTGGAGTTATATTTTTGTTATATGTATAACTTATCCCTGTAGAATCCATCCCCACCCTTTCTTTTGGTATGACTTTCTAATTTTGTTCGTCATTCATTGTCAAGGCATTATTGTTGGGCCTTAGTGTTAGAAGCTGAAGGTAACATGACCTTGTACCATAGAGGCCCTCAGTCTGATCAAGGAATTGTTTGTATAAAAATAAGATTGTAGCACAGCAAAATAAGTGCCAAAATAAAGATATGAAAAATGACCAGTGAGAGTAGTGAAAAGAGAATCATTTAGTTCTGCCAGGCCTAAAAGGCAACAATGACAAAAGCTGAGCTTTGAGGAAACCAGGCCAGAGAAGGTAGGGGACGAGCTCATAGTTTTTTGATTAACCACCTGTATTGCATTTAAAGCTCTTTATATGCTTGTTTTTCTGTTTTTCTTAATTGTTTTGTAATATGTAGGTAACTTCTAGATGATTGGCTTGAAATGGATGTCATTTCAGGGAGTGGTCATAAATTAGGAAAGCCAGTTTAGCTTTTGTGTTACTGGTATTTGGGATGAGGCCTCCCTGATGGCTCAGTGGTAAGGAATCTGCCTGAGAATACAGGAGACACAGACACGGGTTCAGCCCCTGGGTTGGAAAGATCTCCTAGAGGAGGAAATGGCACCCCACTCCAGTATTCTTACCTGGGCAATTCCATGGACAGAGGAGCCTGGTGGGCTACAGCCCATGGGGTTGCAGAGTCAGATACGATGGAGCGCACACACACACACGAGTGCGCACACACACACACGAGTGTACAAAACAGTTGGGAAAAGAGAGAGCAGATGGTGAGCTTACATGTGTCTTTCATCCTGACACCTTCTGTCAGTGATGGTGAAGTCAGGATTCTGCTGTTAATAGCTGTTACGATCTTGGGTCATATTTCCCTTTGAGTTTCATTTTCCTCAACTTTAAAATGAGAGAATTGGCATACATTGACATTTCCTGTTGGTGTTCTCTTAGTATTAAAAGTTGGGGAAAAAGGAGAAAGAAATTTGGGAACAGAGTTAAACAAAGTTAGATTTCTTTACTACAGGCTTATGGATTTTGACATGTGGATTAAACTCCTGAACTTTTTAGCTGCACTTGGGGGATCTTAGTTTCCACATGAGGAATTGAACCCAGGCCTTCAGCAGTGAAAGCAGAGTCCTAATCCCTGGACTGACGGTGAATTCCCAATTTCTGGACGCTTTAGCCTAGCTTTGCCAATAGAGTCAATAGTATATTTCCAGTTTCATCCCAATGGTTTAATGAAAGATCATGGGATTTGAAATTACACGTACCTGGCTTTGAATCCTGGTTGCTATTTATTATAGTAGCTAAGTGGCCTTAGGTAAGTTATTTAACCTTTCTTAACTAGTTTCTTCACATGTAAAGCAGGAAGGGTAACACCTTGTGGTGGTGTAAAGATTTAATGACAATCCATATGAAAATATCATATGTATCTGGTATATAATGGGTCAAAAAAGGTATAGTTTAAGCCCTATAAATCCCCAACTTAGTATAGAATACAATATTGTCTATAATGTTACAATATTTGTATCATGCCTACATCTGGTGCTTGAGGTGGATTATGTCTTTCACATGTATGTATGTATGTATGTATGTATGTATATAATTTTCCCCAAGAAAACAAATTTTCTTGAGGGCTCATTATCTTTTGCCATCCACACAGCACTCAGTACTCTCTTGGAGACTTAGTAAGTGCTTGGTAAAGACCTGACGTTTTCATTATAACAATAAAATGAGGTGAGATGTGGTTTTACCTCATGTCTGCTTTATTTTACAGCTTTCATAACCCTAGGTAGAAGTTAGTGGATTTACGAACATTAATTTTAATTTTGTTTACTTACTTTAAATGGTTAGATTTTAAGTTTGAAATAACTAGAATTGACTAACGGAATTGGCCTTTGTAAACAAAACATAAGGGTAAAATGTTATAATAAAGTATCATTTAACGTTGTAAATTATGTTATTGGAATACTAATGTTTCACATTTTGTTTTGTCTCTAAGCAAATGGTTATGAGCCTTAGAGTTTCTGAACTCCAAGTACTGTTGGGCTACGCTGGGAGAAACAAGCACGGACGCAAACACGAACTTCTCACAAAAGCCCTGCATTTGCTAAAGGCTGGCTGCAGTCCTGCTGTACAAATGAAAATTAAAGAACTCTATAGGCGGAGGTTCCCCCAGAAAATCATGACGCCTGCGGACTTGTCCATCCCCAACGTCCATTCAAGTCCTATGCCAGCAACTTTGTCTCCATCTACCATTCCACAACTCACTTATGATGGTCACCCTGCATCATCACCGTTACTCCCTGTTTCTCTTCTGGGACCTAAACATGAACTGGAACTCCCACATCTTACATCAGCTCTTCACCCAGTCCATCCGGATATAAAACTTCAAAAATTACCATTTTATGATTTACTGGATGAACTGATAAAACCCACCAGTCTAGGTAAGATTATTTTGTAATGGTTATTTGGTTACTATTAGAGGATACATTTTCACTTTTGAGTTTGAATGTAACCCAGGTGATCATTCATAATGAATTTTATATTTGGTAGTAGCATCCAGATGGTAATAAGAATCTTTCAGTTTTAGACAAAATCAAATGTATATAAGCTGAACTTTCAAAAAATATAAATGTTTTTAAAGTATAATATTTTAGATTGTTGATTAATATTTTATAGTAACCTTTACAAAATCAAAACCCAGTAATTACTGTCAGTCTCTGAATTGTTTTTAATTTTTAAAGGCTGATGACATCTAAAATGACTTGATATTTTTGATTATTTAAATGAGTAAATGGTTTAAATTATTATAAAAGGAGATGTGAGCTTTGATGTGTAGTATTTCAATTTCAGTTGACTTTTTCAAGTGAATATGTGTGTTTTACAGGTACACACATGATCATGGTTATATAATACTAATAAACACTTGAAATTTCATGTACTATGTTTTCCCATTGTTTGGTCAGTGTCTAATATATTAATAGAATTCGATGTATTAATCAACTAGAAGTTTTAATTGCTGTATGCTCCCTTACTTTATTTAAGGTAGAAGAAAACTGACTGTGTTGGGATCTCTGATACATTCAGTGTAATACATTTAAAATACCAGACTTCCAGATGCTGGTTTGTTTTTAAAAATCAGTGATTGCCAAACTGTGGCTGGAAAGGCAAATCCTGCCTGCAGCCTGTTTTGGTGGATCTGAGCTAAGAACTTTTTTTATTTTGATATTCCTAAAGGGTTGTAAAGTAAAAACAAAGATGAAGAAGAATATGCACCGGAGACCATGCATGTCTGCAAAACCTTAAAATATTTACTGTCTGGCTTTTACAGAAAAAATTTGTCAATCCCTGTTACGAATCAGTAAACATTTCAGTTTGGGGGATTGGTGAGTGTTGAATTTTGAGAACATTTACAGAAATTCTTGAACTAGGAAATGTTTGTTTTAAATTATATTTAGCAGAATACATGAATAAGATTATAGGAGTCATTTTCAAACAACATGAATTTTATCACATTTGTAAAATAGCCATTAATAAGGAAACACTTGAGAACCTGCTGTAAACTTCTAAAACATATACATGCTCATTATAAAAAGTGAAAGTGCCAAATTCCATTCCTCATTAGCAGTTTAGTGTATATGCATATATAAGCACGTTATGTTTCTCATGTTTAAGAAGGAATCATATTGTATATAGTATTCTGTGACTTGTTTGTTCCTCTCTTTGTTTTACTAATACAGTATAGACATTTCTCTTTGTACATCTTCCCATTTTTGTTGGAGGCCATATATACCCATGGGCTTCCCTTGTGGCTCAGCTGGTAAAGAATCTGCCTGGGTTGGGAAGATCCCCTGGAGAAGGGAAAGGCTACCTACTCCAGTATTCTGGCCTGGAGAATTCCATGGACTGTATAGTCCATGGGATTGCAAAGAGTCGAACACAATTGAGTGACTTTCACATCACACATATATACATGCACATGTGTATGTAATGTATACATGTGTATACACATATACACATGTGTATATAATGTGTATGTGTACATGTGTGCGCATGTGTATATATAGTAGCTCATTTCTTATTAAAGACTGTTAATTCTGTGTTCTAAATAAGTCCTTTATTAAAAGACTTATCTTCTAGTTTTTTGCTGCCAAAAACATGGTTAATAATTAGCATATCTTGTTTTCAGTTTCACTAATATGAATTTCAGGTACCAGAGTAAATAGATGATGTTTACATACATGTCTATTAAATTTTGTTATGAGAAGTAGAAATGCAAACTGGATATACATTATGGTTATATTGAATAATATTTTAACTAAATAAAATTGAACATTTAAATTATTGATATTTAACTGAGGTACTTTGCTTAAGTGTGTATGTTATATGCTCACTTTTAATTGTCTACACTAATTTTTTATGCCTTTGTAGCTTAATATCTTGTCTTATTACTTCAGGATACTTTATCCTTATGAACTTTTTAGTGTGTAAAAATAATGGATAAACATCTGGTTTTCCCCTAAAAAGATATTAGAAGGAGATAGTTCATAAGAAATTACGTTAAAGCTACAGATAGCTTTTGCTATCTTTCTATATAATATTTTCTTCTTAATGACTTTTTAAAGAGTAGTCAGTGAATTTTAAATAGTATTTCTCTCTTTACGCTTCATCTGAAAAGTTATAGAATGCTTTAATGGAGTGTTTTCATGTAACAGTTTAAGAACAGTGTCATAAAGTTTTACCCATTCTTGAAATCCAGTAAGTAAACCCTTGCATTTACAAAATTGACTGACGTGCTAAAATATTTCCCATAAGG
Source organism: Oreotragus oreotragus (assembly GCA_006410675.1). Classification (NCBI taxonomy): domain Eukaryota; kingdom Metazoa; phylum Chordata; class Mammalia; order Artiodactyla; family Bovidae; genus Oreotragus; species Oreotragus oreotragus. Next base: position 465,226 of record SJYX01003064.1, on the reverse strand, counting down.
TTTATTTAGTTGAACTTTCTTTGTGTTGTTGAGCCTCATTTTTTGTACATTCTGGTGAGTGAATGTGTGCTATCTCAAATTTACTTGTAAATTCAAAATCACTTCTTGCAACAGTTGCATAGTCATTTCGAGACATGCACAGAGCTACAAAAAACTTTGCTGATGGGAGCATTCAACCTGTGATTGACTAGGTGGTTCTTATGGTCTTGTTTTCTGCTCTCATAAACAAATGTCCTCTTTGCACTCTACTTAATGCCACATTTTTTGCATTTCGGTGCTTTTTGTTGGTGATCACATTGTTTAAAATGGCCCCCAAACATAGTGCTGAAGTTTTGTCTATAATGTTCTGAAATGCAAAAAGGCTGTGATGTGCATTATGGAGAAAATATACATATACATATACGTTTCGCTCAGGCATGACATACAGTGCTGTTGGCAGTGAACTTNGTAAAATGTTATAATAAAGTATCATTTAACGTTGTAAATTATGTTATTGGAATACTAATGTTTCACATTTTGTTTTGTCTCTAAGCAAATGGTTATGAGCCTTAGAGTTTCTGAACTCCAAGTACTGTTGGGCTACGCTGGGAGAAACAAGCACGGACGCAAACACGAACTTCTCACAAAAGCCCTGCATTTGCTAAAGGCTGGCTGCAGTCCTGCTGTACAAATGAAAATTAAAGAACTCTATAGGCGGAGGTTCCCCCAGAAAATCATGACGCCTGCGGACTTGTCCATCCCCAACGTCCATTCAAGTCCTATGCCAGCAACTTTGTCTCCATCTACCATTCCACAACTCACTTATGATGGTCACCCTGCATCATCACCGTTACTCCCTGTTTCTCTTCTGGGACCTAAACATGAACTGGAACTCCCACATCTTACATCAGCTCTTCACCCAGTCCATCCGGATATAAAACTTCAAAAATTACCATTTTATGATTTACTGGATGAACTGATAAAACCCACCAGTCTAGGTAAGATTATTTTGTAATGGTTATTTGGTTACTATTAGAGGATACATTTTCACTTTTGAGTTTGAATGTAACCCAGGTGATCATTCATAATGAATTTTATATTTGGTAGTAGCATCCAGATGGTAATAAGAATCTTTCAGTTTTAGACAAAATCAAATGTATATAAGCTGAACTTTCAAAAAATATAAATGTTTTTAAAGTATAATATTTTAGATTGTTGATTAATATTTTATAGTAACCTTTACAAAATCAAAACCCAGTAATTACTGTCAGTCTCTGAATTGTTTTTAATTTTTAAAGGCTGATGACATCTAAAATGACTTGATATTTTTGATTATTTAAATGAGTAAATGGTTTAAATTATTATAAAAGGAGATGTGAGCTTTGATGTGTAGTATTTCAATTTCAGTTGACTTTTTCAAGTGAATATGTGTGTTTTACAGGTACACACATGATCATGGTTATATAATACTAATAAACACTTGAAATTTCATGTACTATGTTTTCCCATTGTTTGGTCAGTGTCTAATATATTAATAGAATTCGATGTATTAATCAACTAGAAGTTTTAATTGCTGTATGCTCCCTTACTTTATTTAAGGTAGAAGAAAACTGACTGTGTTGGGATCTCTGATACATTCAGTGTAATACATTTAAAATACCAGACTTCCAGATGCTGGTTTGTTTTTAAAAATCAGTGATTGCCAAACTGTGGCTGGAAAGGCAAATCCTGCCTGCAGCCTGTTTTGGTGGATCTGAGCTAAGAACTTTTTTTATTTTGATATTCCTAAAGGGTTGTAAAGTAAAAACAAAGATGAAGAAGAATATGCACCGGAGACCATGCATGTCTGCAAAACCTTAAAATATTTACTGTCTGGCTTTTACAGAAAAAATTTGTCAATCCCTGTTACGAATCAGTAAACATTTCAGTTTGGGGGATTGGTGAGTGTTGAATTTTGAGAACATTTACAGAAATTCTTGAACTAGGAAATGTTTGTTTTAAATTATATTTAGCAGAATACATGAATAAGATTATAGGAGTCATTTTCAAACAACATGAATTTTATCACATTTGTAAAATAGCCATTAATAAGGAAACACTTGAGAACCTGCTGTAAACTTCTAAAACATATACATGCTCATTATAAAAAGTGAAAGTGCCAAATTCCATTCCTCATTAGCAGTTTAGTGTATATGCATATATAAGCACGTTATGTTTCTCATGTTTAAGAAGGAATCATATTGTATATAGTATTCTGTGACTTGTTTGTTCCTCTCTTTGTTTTACTAATACAGTATAGACATTTCTCTTTGTACATCTTCCCATTTTTGTTGGAGGCCATATATACCCATGGGCTTCCCTTGTGGCTCAGCTGGTAAAGAATCTGCCTGGGTTGGGAAGATCCCCTGGAGAAGGGAAAGGCTACCTACTCCAGTATTCTGGCCTGGAGAATTCCATGGACTGTATAGTCCATGGGATTGCAAAGAGTCGAACACAATTGAGTGACTTTCACATCACACATATATACATGCACATGTGTATGTAATGTATACATGTGTATACACATATACACATGTGTATATAATGTGTATGTGTACATGTGTGCGCATGTGTATATATAGTAGCTCATTTCTTATTAAAGACTGTTAATTCTGTGTTCTAAATAAGTCCTTTATTAAAAGACTTATCTTCTAGTTTTTTGCTGCCAAAAACATGGTTAATAATTAGCATATCTTGTTTTCAGTTTCACTAATATGAATTTCAGGTACCAGAGTAAATAGATGATGTTTACATACATGTCTATTAAATTTTGTTATGAGAAGTAGAAATGCAAACTGGATATACATTATGGTTATATTGAATAATATTTTAACTAAATAAAATTGAACATTTAAATTATTGATATTTAACTGAGGTACTTTGCTTAAGTGTGTATGTTATATGCTCACTTTTAATTGTCTACACTAATTTTTTATGCCTTTGTAGCTTAATATCTTGTCTTATTACTTCAGGATACTTTATCCTTATGAACTTTTTAGTGTGTAAAAATAATGGATAAACATCTGGTTTTCCCCTAAAAAGATATTAGAAGGAGATAGTTCATAAGAAATTACGTTAAAGCTACAGATAGCTTTTGCTATCTTTCTATATAATATTTTCTTCTTAATGACTTTTTAAAGAGTAGTCAGTGAATTTTAAATAGTATTTCTCTCTTTACGCTTCATCTGAAAAGTTATAGAATGCTTTAATGGAGTGTTTTCATGTAACAGTTTAAGAACAGTGTCATAAAGTTTTACCCATTCTTGAAATCCAGTAAGTAAACCCTTGCATTTACAAAATTGACTGACGTGCTAAAATATTTCCCATAAGGTTTATTTAGTTGAACTTTCTTTGTGTTGTTGAGCCTCATTTTTTGTACATTCTGGTGAGTGAATGTGTGCTATCTCAAATTTACTTGTAAATTCAAAATCACTTCTTGCAACAGTTGCATAGTCATTTCGAGACATGCACAGAGCTACAAAAAACTTTGCTGATGGGAGCATTCAACCTGTGATTGACTAGGTGGTTCTTATGGTCTTGTTTTCTGCTCTCATAAACAAATGTCCTCTTTGCACTCTACTTAATGCCACATTTTTTGCATTTCGGTGCTTTTTGTTGGTGATCACATTGTTTAAAATGGCCCCCAAACATAGTGCTGAAGTTTTGTCTATAATGTTCTGAAATGCAAAAAGGCTGTGATGTGCATTATGGAGAAAATATACATATACATATACGTTTCGCTCAGGCATGACATACAGTGCTGTTGGCAGTGAACTTAGTGTTAATGCATTATCAATATATATCAAATACTGTGTCTTTAAATAGAAACACACAGAAAACAAGGTTAGATATTGATCAGTTGTTGAAAATGTTGTGATCAGAGGCTTATAGGAACGTAACCCTGTGTTTCTTCTAGGAGCAGTGGTTCAATATTCGCTAACTCATTGTGGTGACTTCGTGTTAATGGAACACCAGACTTTATGAATGTGTGTGTTGCTCAGTCGTGTCCGACTCTTTGCGACCCAATGGACTGTAGCCCACTAGGATCCTCTGTCCATGGGATTGTCCAGGCAAGAATACTGGAATGGGTTGCCATTCCCTTCTCCCAGGGGATCTTCCTGACCCAGGGATTGAACCCAGCTCTCTTGCATTGTAGGCGTATTCTTTACCATCTGAGCCACCAGGGAAGCCTGTCTTCATGAATAAATCCATTATTTTTGATATATACACAAAATGACAGGTGGTATAGAATTGCTTAGTGGGATGTAAATAGATTTCTAGTTTCTCACTCTTATCATAGAAACAAAATAAAACAATTTGATTATACATAGGAAGCTTGCCAGAAAGTGATTTGTGGGAGTTTATTGATCCAGTAAATATTTGTGGGATGGAAATACTCAGAGACTCTGAAAAGATTGAAAAAAGATTCTGAGTAATCTACAAGAGTTTAGAATGAACATATTTTAAAGCCCTGCTAACTAACAGAAACTATTGAAAAAAACAATCTCTAAGATTTTTGACATTGTTAAAAGACTTTCTCTGTACTTCATTAATTGAAGTGACTACCTCATTGTAGATTTCAGTTTTCTAAAGGATAGCTTTTGCTAGTAGATTGTTTGTTTTGAATCTAGAAAACTATTTTCTGAAAAATTAAATGCCGTGCAGCATTCTCTTTCTTTCTCAACATACATACATTTAAAGTCATTACAAACTCTTAAGAATTTAGTTTTGACCTGTACTTAGCTAATTCATCACGCTCATTTGAGTCCAGAATGTGATGGATAAATTTAATTTTTCATTTTTTCCCCTCCCATTTTATCTGTAAGCACTAAATTTAGACACAGTTTATGAGGTTCCAGTGTAAGCTGAACGTTTGTATTGTATGCATGGTTCGTGTTTCTAACTGAAAACAATAGTTTTGGCATTACCCTACTTTATTAGATAATTTTTATCCATTTTTATAATCATTTTATTTCTTTAACAGTAAGTAATTTTAAGGTCTTTCTTCATTTTGGAACACATATTAAAGAGAACTCTTTCATTGTCCATAGTAACTGGAAGAACTGGGAGATGAGATAAAGGTGGTTATAAAGTAAAATGCTTAATTTACTGTGTATTTTTGTCTGTCAGTATTAAAATCCTATTTGTTCTATGAGGCCTATTTCAGATGCTTTGAAAAGCCTTTTCCATTAAACTTTCCATGATGTGCCCCTTACGTATCTGTCTGTTCTTTCCCATCCAAATCAATTTCACTTTCTTGCGTGCTCTTAATAAAATTTTGTTATTTATTCCTCAAAATCAACTCTGATATATTCATCTCTATACTCTCAAAAGAATCTTTTATGTGGTAACCACAGTAAACACTTACTAGCGCTCCACTTTATAAATACAGTAAATGAAGTCTTTTCTAATGTTTTTTTCAAAGAATCTGAAATTGATCATATGGATGTCATTCTTCAGTTTGTCATGAAGCAAGTCACTTTTTCCTTTTTAAGTCTTTCTTAAATTATTTTTTATTGAAGTATAGTTGATTTACAAAGTGTTAGTTTCTGCTATACAACAAAATGAGTCTGTTATACATATACATCTATCCACTCTGTTTTTAGATTCTTTTTCATATAGGTCATTACAGAGCATTGAGTAGAGTTCCCTGTGCTATACAGTAGGTTCTCATTATCCGTTTTATATATAGTAGTGTGTATATGTCAGTCCCCATCTCCCAATTTATCCCTCCCTCACTCTTTTTGTAAGTCTTGGAAAGTGGCTTCCATATAGGTTTTAATGTTTGTCAAACAGTCTTTTTCATTAAACACCACAGGTCTAAAACACCACATATCTTCTCAATGTGTATTTGATTTTCCTGAGTTCTGTTACCAGTAGTTCTACTTCGATGTGGAACAGTGTATTGATACTCCTAGGAAAGTTCAACAGCCTAAGTGTATAGGGTTTATAGTCTCAGTATTTTAGAAAGCTAGGTCAATCTGTTTCCTTTTTAAAGTAGAACATTTGCATAAAGGAAATTACAGTTACTTTAGACTTGGGAAGATGTGTGAATAATTTATAGAAAATATTTGAATTAATATATATTTATTCATCCGATTACACACACACACACACACTTGATTTTTTGCCTTAGGAAACAAGACAGCAGATGGTGTCAGCATTCCTAAATAGTTAAAATGATCCATCTTGTTTTGTGCAGTGCGGGTAGTGTTTCTGCTACATCTTAATAACATTGGTTACCAGTGTTTTCTGCCAAGGGCTCCTCTGGCATTGGATTAGGTTTCACAGTTTCCTTCTCCTCTTATTTTTTGTAATTGAATTTGCCTTCTCTGACATGCCTAATAGCCAGTGCCTGAAGATCAGGTGATGCAAATTCAAGGACGCAGGCTCTGATAAGTATTGAAAAGGGCATTCAAAGGTTTATGATTTACTCTGCTTTTAGAAAATTTGCCTTCTAATAATTCAACACAAGCTGTGCTCTTCTGTACTTGAAGTTTAGGAAATCAAAGCACTAATTCTTTCTGTAGGCGGATTTCTTCCCTAGAAACTTGTCTTCCTAATTTGGCAGCACTGGTTTCTTCTCTTTTCTTTTCTAAAAGATGTAGAGAATATTTATTTTAAACTTTGGCAAATTTGACTAATTTATTTATTATGCATTTTAGTTACATTTGTTGTTGTATACAGTAGTATCACCATACACTAGTGTCCATTAAGTAATATAAATTGAAATTTTATTTTTAAAACTTTTTATTAAAATATTTATAATAGTTTCAAGTATGTAGTGAAGTGATTCAGCTTTATATATAAGTATATATTCTTTTAAATTGTAGTTTATTACAAAATATTGAGTATAGTTCCCTATGCTATACAGTGGGTCCTTGTTGGTTATATATTTTATGTATAGAAGTGTATATATTTTATTTCCAAACTCCTAATTTAAACCCCCTCTCCCTAACCTGGCAAGCATAAGTTCGTTTTCTGTGTCTGTGAGTCTATTGCTGTTTTATCAAAATGAAATTGTGATTAAAATACATTTTTAATGCATTTTTACTTAATATAAAAGTCAAAAGTTACCAAAGAGTTTATAGTGAAAAGGAAGTCTCCTAATTTTATTTCAACCACAGGTGTTGCTTTCAGTTCCTTTTATGTCTTTCCAGAAAGTTTTTGTCCTCAATATTTGCTTCATTCTTTTTTTAGCATCTGCTTAGTATGCAGTTGATTGGACTGTGTTTTATTAAATATTGTTCTGTTGATTGACATTTACTTTCCTGCTATTAAAAACTGTATTACACAAAAAAGCTGTATTACACGTATTTTTCTGGGATATATATCCCTATGCACATGTCCAAATATATCCAATATTTTTATAAGATAAATTCCTAGTAGAATGTGTGTTTAAATTTTTGATACATGTTGCCAAATTTCCCTCCAGAAAAGGTTTTTGCTGATTCATAATGCTAGTGGCTATGTAGAGAATATTGTTTTTCCCTATGCCTCAGCAATACTCTGTTACTAAACTTTTTGAACACTTCAGTTTAGGTAAGTATCTGTAACACATTGAAGTTTTTACTTGCATCTCTTAAGAGTGAGGATTAAGTTTGTTTGAGGCGGTTGTATTTCTTTACCTTTGAACTGTTCTGTGAACTTTGCTCATTTAAAAATTGGTTTATGGGACTTCCATGGCATCTATGGGACTTCCCTGGCGGTCTAGTGGTTAAGTCTTTGCCTTTCAATGCAGGGGGTGCAGGTTCGATCCCTTGTCAGGGAGCTCAGATCCCAAATGCCTTGCAGCCAAACAACCAAAAGGAAAGACAGAGGCAATATTATAACAAATTCAATAAAGACCTTAAAAAATGGTCACATTAAAAAAAAAAATCTTAAAGTAACATTTTATTTCAAAGAATAAACTTAATCTGAGAAATGAGAAAATACAGAACCAAAGAAAAATTGTCAAGCAGTCAACATATTAAAAGTATAGTCATTAAATTCAAGGACTTAAAAAAAATTGGTTTTCTTTGATCTGTAAAATTAAGGAATTTAGCACTTTGTGATATAATTCACAACTGTTTTTTCTGTTGGATATCTCTTGACTTTATTGATGATTTGTGTTGGGAACTTGCGTTCCGTTCCTTTTTATTGCTGAGTAGTAGTTCATGGTATGCATGTGTCAGTTTCTCTACCTTTTTACCTGTTGAAGGGCATTTTGGTTTTCCTCAATTTTTGTCTACTACAAATAATGTTATAAGCACTGATGTGCAGTTTTTTTTTCTTTTTTCTTTTTAATATATAGATTTTTGTATGGATTTAAGTTTCCTCTTTTTTTTCCTGAGTACATACTCAGTAGTGAGTTTTCTGAGTCCTAGATATGTGTTTAGTTTTTTGAAGAAACACCAAACTGTTTTCCTGAGTGTGCATACCATTTTATGCTTCCACTGGCAATATATGAGAGATCTAGTTTCTCTTCGTCCTTTCCAGCTTATATGTTATTGTTGCTTTTTATTCTCAGTGTTTAATTATGTATGTAGTGATATCTCATTGTATTCTAATTTGTATTTCCCTAATAGCTAATGATGATGTTGAACATCTTTCCATGTGTGTATTTGCTGAAATATTTGTGCATGTCTTTCACATTGTTTTCCTTATTTTTCTAATTGGAGGATAGTTGCTTTACAATATTGTGCTGATTTCTGCTGTACATAGAAATGAATCAGCCACAGATATGCATATGTTCCCTCCTTCCTGAGCCCCCCTCCCATCTCCCACCCCATCCCACCCCTCTAGGTTGTCACAGAGCACTGGGTCTGTCTCTTATACACATCTTGTCCAGGCAAGAGAAATGAATCAGCCACAGATATGCATATGTTCCCTCCTTCCTGAGCCCCCCTCCCATCTCCCACCCCATCCCACCCCTCTAGGTTGTCACAGAGCACTGGGTTGAGCTCCCTGTGTTACCCAGCCAGTTCCCACTGCCTATCAATTTTACATATGGTCATGTATATCTGTCCTTGCTCTTCTCCGTTCGTCCCACCCTCTCCCTGCCCCGCTGTGTCCACAAGTCTCTTCTCTATTTCTTTGTCTCCCCTGCTGCCCTGCAAGTAGGTTCATCAGGACCGTCTTTCTAGATTCCATACACATGAGTTAATATACAGTATTTGTCTCACTCTTTCTGACTTCACTCTGTGTAATAGGCTCTAGGTTCATCCAGCTCATTAGGACTGACACAAATGTGTTCCTTTTTATAGCTGAGTAATAGCCATTGTATATATGTACCACAGTTTCTGTACCCAGTCATCTGTTGATAAACATCTTGGTTGCTGCCATGTCCTAGCTGTTGTACAAAGTGCTACAGTGAACATTGGGGTACATAGTTCTCTTTCAGTTACGGTTTTCTCAGGGTCCATGCCCCACTCCAGTATTCTTGCCTGGAGAATCCCATGAACGGAGAAGCCTGGTAGGCTACAGTCCACGGGGTCGCAAAGAGTCGGACACGACTGAGCGACTTCTCTTACTTACTTACTTACTATGCCCAGTAGTGGGACTGTTGAGTGATACGGTAGTTCTGTTCCTAGCTTTTTAAAGAATCTCCANCATGAACGGAGAAGCCTGGTAGGCTACAGTCCACGGGGTCGCAAAGAGTCGGACACGACTGAGCGACTTCTCTTACTTACTTACTTACTATGCCCAGTAGTGGGACTGTTGAGTGATACGGTAGTTCTGTTCCTAGCTTTTTAAAGAATCTCCATACTCTTCTTCATAGTGGCTGTATCACTTTACATTCCCAACAGTGCAAAAAGGTTCCCTTTTCTCCACATCCTCTCCAGCATTTATTGTGTAGATTTTTTTAATGATGGCCATTCTGAATAGTGTGAGGTGACACCTCACTGTAGTTCTGATTCGCATTTCTCTAATGATGAGCAGTGTTGAGCATCGTTTCATGTGTTTGTTAGCCATCTGTATGTCTTTGGAGAAATGTCTGTTTAGGTCTTCCACCCATTTTTTGATTGGTTTGTTTTTCTGGTATTGAGCTGCATGAGCTGCTTATATATTTTGGAGATTAATCCTTTGTCAGTTGTTTTTGTTTGCAATTATTTTCTCCCTTTCTGGCTTTGTCTTTTAATCCTATTTATTGTTTCCTTTGCTGTGCCAAAGCTTTTAAGTTTAATTAAGTCCCTTTTGTTTGCTTTTGTTTTTATTTCCGTTACTCTGGGAGGTGGGTCAAAGAGGATCTTGCTGTGATATATGTCAAAGAGTTTCACATTTTTAAATTTAATTGTTTGTTTATATAGTGTTGAATTTTGAGAGTTGCCATATATGTATTCTAGATACTAGTCCTTAGATACATGATTTGTAAATATTTTTTTCCAAGTTATAGCTTGTGTTTATCTTTTAAATTTATTTTAAAATAATCACTGATTCATAGAAAATTACAAAGAAGTACACAGTAAGGATCATCCTGTCTACCCTTCACCCAGCCTCCCCATTTTTAGCATCTTTTGTAGCTGCAGTGCAATATCTTAATAACTAGAAAATTAACATTGGTACAACTCACAGGGCTTATTCAAATTATATTGGTTATTTATGCATTCATTTTTGTGTGTATACCTCTCTACAACTTTATCACATGATTCAGTCAATTCAGTCGCTGAGTTGTGTCCGACTCTGCAACCCCATGGACTGCAGCACGCCAGGCCTCCCTGTCCATCACCAACTCCTGGAGTTCACTCAAACTCATGTCCATTGAGTCGGTGATGCCATCCAGCCATCTCATCCTCTGTCATCCCCTTCTCCTCCTGCCCCCAATCCCTCCTGGCGTCAGGGTCTTTTCCAATGAGTCAACTCTTCGCATGAGGTGGCCAAAGTATTGGAGTTTCAGCTTTAGCATCAGTCCTTCCAAAGAATATTCAGGACTGATTTCCTTTAGGATGGACTGGTTGGATCTCCTTGCCATCCAAGGGACTCTCAAGAGTCTTCTCCAACACCACAGTTCAGAAGCATCAATTCTTCGGCGCTCAGCTTTGTTTACCATCCAACTCTCACGTCCATACATGACTATTGGAAAAACCATAGCCTTGGCTAGACTGATGTTTGTTGGCAAAGTAATGTCTCTGCCTTTTTTTTGACAGTATAATTTTTTTTAAATTTTAATTGGAGGATAATTACTTTACAGTATTGTATTGGTTTTGCCATACATCAACATAAATTCACCACAGGTATACACATGTCTCTACTCTTTAATATGCTGTCTATGTTGGTCATAACTTTTCTTCCAAGGAGCAAACATCTTTTAATTTCACGGCTGCAGTCACCATCTGCAGTGATTTTGGAGCCCCCCAAAATAAAGTCTGTCACTGTTTCTGCTATTTCCCCATCTATTTGACATGAAGTGATGGGAACAGATGCCATGATCTTTGTTTTCTGAATGTTGAGCTTTAAGCCAACCTTTTCACTCTCCTCTTTCACTTTCATCAAGAGGCTCTTTAGTTCTTTGCTTTCTGCCACAAGGGTAGTGTCGTCTGTATATCTGAGGTTATTGATATTTCTCCCGGCAATCTTGATTCCAGCTTGTGCTTCATCCAGCCCAGCATTTCTCATGATGTACTCTGCATAGAAGTTAAATAAGCAAGGTGACAATCTATAGCCTTGACATACTCCTTTTCCTGTTTGGAACCAATCTGTTGTTCCATGTCCAGTTCTAATTGTTGCTTCCTGACCTGCGTACAGGTTTCTCAAGAGGCAGGTCAGGTGGTCTGGTATTCCCATCTCTTTCAGAATTTTCCACAGTTTGTGGTGATCCACATAGTCAAAGGCTTTGGCATAGTCAATAAAGCAGAAATAGATGTTTTTCTGGAACTCTCTTGCTTTTTCAATAATCCAACGGATGTTGGCAGTTTGATCTCTGGTTCCTCTGCCTTTCCTAAAACCAGCTTGAACATCACATCACGCGGTAGCTTTGTGTAACTACCGCCAAGTCCACATGACTGCCTGTTACTACCCTTTCATAGCCTCACTACCCTCCTCCCCCATGCCTAGTCCCTGACAACCACTAATCAGTGCTCTGTCTCTGAATTATTTCACCAATATTAAAAAAAACCATGCCTTATGTCCTTTGAAGATTGGCTTTCTTCACTCGGCATAATTTCTTTGAGGTTTATCCAAGTTGTTGTGTATATCAGTAGTTCTTTTTTTATTTCTGGGAAGTAGTCTGTTGCATGGTATTCTGTTATTTAGCCATTTTATGCACTGAAAGACATTTTAGATAGTTTCCAGTGTTTTGGCCATTATGCATAAAATTGCTGTTACCCTTTACATATGGGTTTCAGTGTGGAAATAAGTTTTCCTTTCTTTAAGATAGATGCCCGAGTATTCAATTGATGAGCCATATGGTAAGTTCATTTCCAGTTTTAAAAGGAACTGAAAAATTATTTTCCACAGTTACTATGTTATTCAGTCACTAAGTCATGTTTGACTCTTTGCAACGCCATGGACTGCAGCACGCCAGGCTTTCTTGTCCTTCACTATCTCCTGGAGCTTGCTCAAACTCATGTCCTTTGAATCGGTGATGTCATCCAACCATCTCATCCTCTGTTGTCCCCTTCTCCTCCCACCTTCAACCTTTCCCAGCATCAGGGTCTTTTCCAATGAGTCAGTTCTTCACATCAGGTGGCCAAAGTATTGGAGCTTCAGTATCAGTCCTTCCAATGAATATTCGGGACTGATTTCTCTTAGGGTTGACTGGTTTGAACTCCGTGCTGTCTGTGGAACTCTCAAGAGTCTTGTTCAGCAGCACAGATCGAAAGCATCAATTCTTTGGTGCTCAGCCTTCTCTATGGTTCAACTCTCACATCCATACATGATTACTGGAAAGTCCATAGATTTGACTATATGGACCTTTGTCAGAAAAGCGATGTCTCTGCTTTTTAATACACTGTCTAGGTTGATCATAACTTTTCTTCTAAAGTGAACAGTCATGTTAAAATCAAATCCCATACCTGCCGAGTGGGTGACTCAGTAATACCAAAGAAGTCCCACTGTTGGAAAGATTCTAGGCCCCACATCAGACTTTCCAACCTGGGGATCCTGCAAAGGGACTGGGAATCCCCAAGGAATCTGACTTTGAAGGACAGCAGGATTTTTTTACAGAACTTCCATAGGACTGAGGGAAACAGAGACTCTTCGGGAGGCACAAACAATAGCTATACCATTTTGCATTTCTACTGGCTGCGTATAAATGATCCAGTTTCTCTGAATCTTTTACATCATTTGGTTTTGTTTTTTTTTTCTTTTGCCTTTCTGGTAGACGTGCAGTGATAGCTTATGATTTTAATTTGGCTTAATGGCTAATAATATTGAACATCTTTTTATTTGCTTATTTGGTATCCGAGTATTCTCTTTAGTGAATTTTCTCCATATTTTTTATCCATTTTCTAATTGAGTATTCGTTTGTTTTTTCATTTTTGAGCTTTCAAAGATCTTTATATATTCAAGATGCTAGTCCTTTGTTGAATATGTGGTTTGCCAATATTTTCTCCTGTTTTGTAGTTGTTTTTTATCTCCTTGATAGAGTATTATACAGAGCAAAATTGAATTTTTTTCTCTTTTATAGATCATGCTTTTGATGTAAAGTCTAAAACTCTTTGCTTAACTCTAGGTATGTCTGAAAGATTTTCTCCTATGGTTTTTTTCTAAAAGGTTTATATTTTTATGTTTTACATTTAATCTGTGCTCCATTTGTTGTTAATCTTTTATATAACCACTCTAAACAGATGTCTAAAGACTAATGACGTCATAGTAAACAAAATTTTGGCATAGGAAGGAGACAACTTAACGAAAAAGTGGAAACAGTTTTTAGTGACAGGTATGAATGAACCCAGACAAAGACTCAGGAAACGAGACAAGGTGACTAGACAAAAGACAGAGAGTGAATATATACTATAACCAATGGTATCTATTTATCAGAGTATTTTAACTTGTCTCATTAAAGAGATTGAAATAACAAAACAAAATTTTAAAAACATCGATAAGATCAAAGAAACGGAAAGGTATTTTTAAAATTTTCACCAGAACAGAGAGAGATGGTTTTTTTTTTTTTGGACGACTCTAAAACTACCTTTAGTTCAATATGGAGATATAGTTGAATCCCTATTATATGTCAAAAAGACAACTCAGAAAGTTATATACTTACAGAAACGTAAATTAAAAGGAAATAAAACAAGTAGTCTTAAAACAAACATCAAAAGTAATATGTTCGGAATCACCGAGTCTACCACTTCGCAGACGGATGTTACGTCCTCTGGACCCAAGCTAAGGACCCAACCCTTCTAGGGGACCTCTTCCTTTACGCAATCCACTCCAGCACTCTTGCCTGGAAAATCCCATGGACGGAGGAGCCTGATAGGCTACAGTCCATGGGGTTGCAAAGAGTCGGACACGACTGAGCGACTTCACTTCACTTCACTTCACACTTGTTTATTAGAGCCCTATCTAAGTATTTCACTCTGTTGAGTGATTACAGGTTGTATTATATTTAAATATTGATTTTTCATGGTGGTTGTTAGTATATAGAGGTACGCTTGACTTTTTGTTCTTGATTTTCTATCTTGTGACCTTGTTGAGCTCATTACTTAGTTCTAAGAAGGCTTTTTTTTTTTTTTTTCCCAAGTTTTGAAATTTTCTATATACGGCTACAGTGTCTTCTGGTAATAGAGACAGTTTTATTTCTTCTTTTAGTACCTTATATGCTTTTATCTTATTGCACTTTTTGGGATTGCAATACACTGTTGAATAATGGTGATGAGAATGACCATCCTTTGTTTTTTAATCTGAGGGGGAAAGTCTGGAATTAAACTGTTTCCCGCCACCACCCCCCCTTGCTTTTAGACTTTTCCTCATAAAGTTACCTTGTTTTGTGTTGTTACTGTTTTAAGCTTCCTTTTTATTACTATTTGCCTGATAAAAGCTGTGGGTTTTTTTTTTTTCAGCCTTTTTTGGCATTTTATTTTAGAATGTTCTTTGTGTTTTAAATAGCGGCTTTATTGATACATCAGTCAGTTCAGTTTCTCAGTCATGTCTGACTCTTTGTGACCCTATGGACTGCAGTGCACCAGGCTTCCCTGTCCATCACTAGCTCTCAGAGCTTACACAAACTCATTTTCATCGAGTCAGTGATGCCATCCAACCATCTCATCCTCTGTTGTCCCCCTGTCCTACTTCCAGTTTTTCCCAGCATCAGGGTCTTTTCAAATGAGTCAGTTCTTCACATCAGGTGGCCAAAGTATTGGAGTTTCAGCTTCAGCATCAGTCCTTCCAATGCATATTCAGGACTGATTTCCTTTAGGATTGAATTTACCATAAAATTTACTCTTTTAAAGTGTACAATTCATTGGTTTCAGTATGTTCACAGAGTTGTGCAACCATCACCACTGTCAGTGTTGGAACATTTTCATCACCCTGAAAAGAGACTTTATACTCAGTATCAGTCACTGTCCAGTCCCAACTCCCCAGCCCCTGGAACTACTAATGCAGTTTCTGTCTATGGATTTGCCTATTTTGGATAATGTTTTCAAGGTTCACTCATGTTATAGCATGTTTCAGTACTGCATTCTTTTTTATAGCAAAATAGTGTTTCATTGTACCACATTTTAAAAATTCATCAGTTGATGGATATTTGGGTTGTTTCTGTTTTTTTCAGTACTATGAATAAAACTTATGAATATTCATATACATTTTTATATGGACATATGTTGCCAGTTTTCTCGGTTATATATTTAGAAGTGGAAATACTGGGTGACCCATGGGGTCGCTAACAGTCGGACAGACTGAACGACTTCACTTTCACTTTTCTCTTTCATGCATTGAAGATGAAAGTGAAGTCGCTCAGTCGTGTCCGACTCTTAGTGACCCCATGGACTGCAGCCTACCAGGCTCCTTCACCCGTGAGATTTTCCAGGCAGGAGTACTGGAGTGGGGTGCCATCACCTTCTCTGACATTCTTGCTAGCACTTGTTGTCTTTTGGGTTATAACCAACCTAATGGGTATGAAGTGGTATCTCCCTGAGACAATTTTTCCTCTTGTAAATAACAAGCATCTAGCTGGCTTTTTAGCAGCTTCCCAGATGGATAAGTGGTAAAGAATCTGCCTACCAG
Source organism: Oreotragus oreotragus (assembly GCA_006410675.1). Taxonomy (NCBI): domain Eukaryota; kingdom Metazoa; phylum Chordata; class Mammalia; order Artiodactyla; family Bovidae; genus Oreotragus; species Oreotragus oreotragus. Next base: position 449,062 of record SJYX01003064.1, on the reverse strand, counting down.
TGCAGGAGATGCACGTTCAGTTCCTGGGTTGGCAAGATCCGCTGGAGAAGGGAATAGTGACCCACTCCGGTATTCTTGCCCAGAGAATCTCAGAGAAGAGGAGCCTGGCTGGCTGTGGTCTCTAGGGTTGCAAAGAGTCATACACAACTGAAGCAACTCAGCATGCACACACTGTTATATTTGGTCTTTGTTTTGCCATCTTTGTTTCGTTAAGTAGTTACTATTTAAAATTCTGTTTTTGTTGTTGTTTAGTTGCTCAGTCATGTCAGATTCTTTTGCACCCTTGTGGGCTATAGTGTGCCGGGCCCGGGCTCCTCTGTCCATTGGATTTCCCAGGCAAGGATACTAGAGTGAGCTGCCATTTCCTCCTCCAGGGAATCTTCCTGACTCAGGGATTGAACCTGCATTGGCAAGTGGATTCTTTACCACTGAACCACTAGGGAAGCCAATTTTAGTTTACCAAACACTTTTAAATCTAAGTTTTCTTAACAGCTTTGTTAATTTTTCAGTGTAATCAATGTTTCTTTCTTCTTTCCCCCACTTTGTTAACTTATTCGTTGATTTATTTTATCAGAAGTATGTCAATGGCTATTTCTTCAAAGTTTATATTAACAGTTGAAGTTTACATGACAGTCATTGACAGAAGCATTTTCCTCATTGCATGATAAGAGTAGAAATCTTAATAGATTCAGTAATTACGGTTATAAAAGAATTGCTGTCAAATGGAGAAATCAACATTCACTTTAGCACTTTATTTCAGATTATTTTGAGAGGTCTCTATAGAATCTAAAAGCTAACAAGGAGTTTTTCAACTCCAAAGTAGGTGGAATGAGGACTAGAAAATCTGACAAATATATTGTGAGTTGAGTTAAAGTGCAACCCAAAGAGGTGAGCTATAACAGTATTTAGCGTATCAAACGGGGAAGGCAATGGCACCCCACTCCAGTACTCTTGCCTGGAAAATCCCATGGACAGAGGAGCCTGGTAGGCCACGGTCCATGGGGTCACGAAGAGTCGGACACGACTGAGCGACTTCCCTTTCACTTTTCACTTTCATGCATTGGGGAAGGAAATGGCAACCCACTCCAGTGTTCTTGCCTGGAAAATCCCAGGGATGGGAGAGCCTGGTGGGCTGCGGTCTTTGGGGTCACACAGAGTCAAACACGACTGAAATGACTTAGCAGCAGCAGCATATCAAATTGCAATTTTATCCATATAGCAGATTAGGAAATTCATATTTTCAGGTTCACTTAGGATGTGAATTGTTAATTTCCTTTTTAATAGAAATAACACATTATTCTTTAACTTATAGCCTTGATGGTATAACTTGTATTTCTGCTTAAGATAGAAATTTCTCTAGAATTCATCCCATGGTTACTTTTCGATAAAGTAAAACAGATCATGTGTTTGTATTTATCTTTTATGTGTTCGAGTGTAATTTTCTTATGCTTTGTATAGATTTTGGTATGCTTTTGAAGTAAATTTAAAACCAAGATTGTATTTCTATATGTGATTTTTTTTTTTGTATTAATTCTTACCTTCCCACCATAAGACCTGGATTTGCTAAATCAAAAGGCTGTTTAGAGAATGACATTTGGTGTGACTAGAATTAAAGTGCTGGAGCTTTTACTACCTAATGAGTAATCTATATCAGCCTTTCTGTGTCTGCAGCTTACTTCTACTTGCTCCCCAATCTAGCATTGGATCTCTTTTGACCCCCTTATGCTTTTAGAGTAACTTCTGAAATGTGTTTTAACTTTTATAAAATGAAACTGTAGTTCTTAATAATAGTTTGTTATATCTCTTATTGCCCTACATGTATTAGATTTGCTATATAAAATTAGAGGATATACACTTAATTTTTTTGATACCTAAAAAATCTTCACACTGTTAACCATTTTACCCTTTAAAAAGTGATAATTATCAGTCTCATTCAGTTCTCAACTGAAGGTCATTGCAGAGCATACCTTTTCTGCTGTAAGCAAATTACAGTTTAGATACTGATTCAGTTAAAGGTGATACTTATTTTTCCAGCTGATTTATTTTAATACTCTTAATTTGCATACATAGACATTTGCATACAAGAGTATGTGTAAGAGAATGCACTCATTTGTACCCAGAGTTCAAAAGAGTAGGAGAAATGAAAATGTTTACTTTAGAAATATTAAACTGTTTGCATCCCCTTTTCTCCTCCAAGCTTAAAAATGATGGTTAAACACCTGTTTCTGTGCCCATGAGGAAAATAACCTTTGCTTCTAAGCCTTCTGGATTTTCTGAATGGAGGGTTTTGTGGTACAGGAAGGTCAACTTGAGGAGCAGGAAGAAACTATTCTCTTAACCCCTGTGCAAAACCAGCACAGACCAAATTTCAGTGGAAAGTAAGTTTTTTTTGGCATCTTCCCATTTGTCTTTCTTCATGCTTCTCCCACCTCCTTCTGCCGTCTTCTTGGGTGTCTACTCTTTTTAGCTCCTTACTATGGCATTTTTTCCAGGCCTGCAGATGTACCTCTTACTAACTTCCACAAGACTTTTTCATTTTCTTTCCAAAGTCTGTAAAATAAGAAAACAGTCTCATCTATAGAGTGAAGGGAATTGGTTCTATAAGTCAGTGGATTATTAGCCTGACTACTGAGAGTTCCTGAAATTCTCTGTTACAATAGTGTGCCATATTTAAGTAGATATACAGCACAGTAAGCTTTCTTCCAGCGTTGGATCAGATTGCTGTTTCATTGGTTGAACAGAGATGAAATTGGCTTATGTTTTAGGTCATGTTCTTTGAAAAATTTTTACTGGATCTTTAAAACATTAGCGTCATAATGAGCTTAGTGACGTGCTCTTGTTAGGAGAGGTAGAGACTGACCAAGGGAAACACTCTTTTGCTTAACTGAGGACTGTAGTCAGACAGAATCTCTGGCATTATTTTTGATTATTCAGCACTTTAGGAGAGCAGTGGTTTTTGAGCAAGGAGATGAATCTAAGAAGCCCACTTTGGTTTGAGCATTCTTCTCAATCAACTCCATTAATCTTGATATGATATTTCCACATTTGAACCCATAGGTTCTCTGCTTAGGAATGGGAGTCCAGGGTAGTGATAGCTCTTTGTACATGTTTAGTGTTAATTGTGTTAATTACTCAGTCATGTCCGACTCTTTGCAACCCCATGGACTGTAGCCCACTAGGCTCCTCTGTCCATAGAACTCTCCAGGCAAGAATACTGGAGTGGGTTGCCATTTCCTTCTCCAGGAAGGAAATGTACTTGTTTGCTTTTTGTAATTTAAGTATTTGTTAAAAATTATCCAGTGACTTATAGCTGGTTTCCGTCTGATCACTATTCATGCAAATATGCTTGGATATTGGGGTCACTTGCCACCGCCTTCACCACATGAATTCTCTTAATCCTTATCAGAAGGAAATTCCATTTCTTCCGGCAGGAAAGTAAACATAATAGTTTGTAAGACTGAGTTCTCTTCAGCAATATATTTCAAGAGTATAAGTCAGTATTTACCCAAATGCCTGGAATTTCTAGTTTGTCTGTTGTAAATAATGGATGTGAGAGTTGGACTGTGAAGAAGGCTGAGGCGCTGAAGAATTGATGCTTTTGAACAGTGGTGTTGGAGAAGATTCTTGAGAGTCCCTTGGACTGCAAGGAGATAGAACCAGTCCATTCTGAAGGAGATCAGCCCTGGGGTTTCTTTGGAAGGAATGATGCTAAAGCTGAAACTCCAGTACTTTGGCCACCTCATGCAAAGAGTTGACTCACTGGAAAAGACTCTGCTGCTGGGAGGGATTGGGGGCAGTAGGAGAAGGGGACGACAGAGGATGAGATGGCTGGATGGCATCAATGACTCAATGGACATGAGTCTGAGTGAACTCCGGGAGTTGGTGATGGACAGGGAGGCCTGGCGTGCTGTGATTCATGGGGTCGCAAAGAGTCGGACATGACTGAGCGACTGAACTCAACTGGACTGAAAATCAGTTATGGGTAAATTTTACTAAATGTCTAATATTTACACTAGATAATTACAGTCTTTGGAACCTTTTCTGGGCTAGGTTGCTACTCAGATTTTAACATTTTGCCCTTCTACTTCATTTATGAAAGGATAGTATAGAATGACTTTGAAAATAACTGTTAAACTATATCTGAATACCAGTATACAACTAATAGTAATGTATGATAACAAATAAGGTGGCTAACATTTATAAACAAGAAAAACAGTTCATGGTAAATACTTAATGTTTATATTTACTGTAGAAAGTACACAGTTAAGAAAACAACTAAGTGTACAGTCATTGTGTTTCAGTCGGTACTACCAGATAGTTACTGAAAGATTATTTAAAGTAATTTCCCTTTCTAGTGTAACTGGAAACTTCTAGTTACTTGCATGCAAGAACTCTTTTTTTAATATATATGCAAGAGTTCTTACACAGGAAAGCTAGTAGAAAATCAGCTGTTTGGAGCTGTTAGAACTAATTAAGAGTTCAGCGTGAGAGTGAATTAAAAAGTTATTGTGAAAAAAATCAGTATTATTACAAGTGATACAAAAAAATCCACCTAAAACTGGCATAAATGTAAAAACTAATCCATTAGTTTATATAACCAAAGAAGAGGAGGCTTGATGCTCAGCTCAATGACACCAGCATGGTGCTTTTCTTAACCCTCTACTTCCCTTGTCAGCTTCTACCCCCATTGCCTTGCTCCTCATTATGGCAAAATTCCTTGAACAAGTCTTCTGTAGTCTGCCTCCAGTTCCTCTTTTTCCATTCTCCTGTAAGTGCACTCCAGTAGTGCTTTTGTTCCAGTCACTCCACTGAACCTTTCTTTGTCAGGAAGGTTTTGATGCCAAAGCCCGTGTGTAGTTCACTCTCAGTCCCCAGCTTACTCACCTGTTAGCAGCACGTGACTCAGTTAATCAAGCTCTCCTGCCTGCAGCACTGAACGAAGCAGTCTAGGACACAACTCTGTTGCTTGGTTTTCCTTTTGTCTTGCTGGTCATTTCTTCTTACACTTGTTTTCTTTTTCCTTACTTTTTTTAACTGGAGTATAGTTGGTTTTACAGTGTTGTGCTGGTTTCTGCTGTATAGCACAGGGAATCAGCCATGTGTATATACATGTATTTACTCTCTTCCAGATGCCATTCCCATGTAGGTCACCACAGAGTAACGAATAGAGTTCTCTGTGCTACACATAGGTTCTTACTAGTCATCTGCTGTCTACAGTAGTGTATATATCAGTTCCAGTCTCTCAATTTATCCCCTCTTCTCCCCTCCCCCTTCCATTTGGTAACCGTAAGTTTGTTTTCTATACCTGGGACTCAGTTTACGTTTTGTAAATAGGTTCATTTGTACCTTTTTTTTTTTTAGATTCCACATATAAGTGACATCATTTATTTGTCTTTCCCTGTCTTCACGTATTAGTATGATAATCTCTAGTTCCATCCATGTTGTTGCAAGTGGCATTATTTGATTCATTTTTATGGCTGAGATATATTCTATTGTGTATTTGTACCACATCGTCTTTATCCGTACTCTGTTGATGGGCATTTAGGTTGCTTCCATGTCTTGGCTGTTGTAAATAGTGCTGCAGTGAACATTGGGGTGCGTGTATCTTCTCGAATTGTGGTTTTTCTGTGGATATATGCCTATGAGTAGGACTGCTGGATCATATGGCGTTCTTAGTCACTCAGTTGCGTCTGACTCTGTGATCCCATGGATGGTAGCACCAGGCTCTTCTGTCCATGAGGATTCTCCAGGCAAGAATACTGGATTGGGTTGCCATGCCCTCCTCCATGGAATCTTCCCAGCCCATGGATTGAACCCAGATCTCCTGCATTACAGGTGGATTCTTTATCATCTGAGCCACAAGGGAAGCCTATAGGATCCACCAGGAATCATATGGTAGCTCTGTTTTTAGTTTTTTAAGGAACCTCCCTACTGTTCTGCATAGTGGCTGCACCAATTTATATTCCCACCAACAGTGTAGGAGGGTTTCCTTTTCTCCATACCCTCTCCAGCATTTATTGTTTGTAGATTTTTTGATGATAGCCATTCTAACCTGTGCGAGGTGACTCCTCGGTGTAGTTTTGATTTGCCCTTCTCTAGTAGTTAGTGATATTGAACATCTTGTGCCTCTTGGCGATCTGTATGTCTTCTATATTTTCTTATCCCAGACCTCTTTGCTATCTACACTTCCTTGATAATTCTATCTAGTCTCAAGGCTTTAAATAGTAAGTAAACATAAATGATTCTAAGTTTGTATCCGTAGCCAAGTTTTCTCTGAGTTCCCGAGTCTTATCCAACTGCCCATATAAAATTACTTACTATTCAGATGTCTATTTCAACCTTAATATGTCCAGCAATTATTTTTTGTTCTTTCTTTTAAAACAAATTTGATCCACAGTCATCTTGGTTAAGGGAATCTTCAATCTGCCTAGATGCTCAGGCTAAAATCTTTAGAGTCATCCTGGATTCTTCTTTTTCATTATAGTGTAAGTAAGTAAGTGAAAGTTATTCAGTTGTGTCCAACTCTTTGTGATCCCATGGACTATACAGTCCATGGAATTCTCCAGGCCAGAGTACTGGAGTGGGTAACCTTTCCCTTCTCCAGGGGATCGTCCCAACCCAGGAATTGAACCAGGGTCTCCTGCATTGCAGGTAAATTCTTTACCAGCTGCACTACCAGGGAAGTAAACTCCGAATCCTTATGATCTAGTTGTCTCTTCTTACCCATCTGGTATCATCATTTACTAGTATTCTGCTTAATTTGGCTCTCACTGCAGTGACTTTCCTGCTGTTCTTCAGCTGTACTGTATGCGCTTATCCTGGGCCTTAGCATGGGTGTTTTTTAACCTGGAATGCTGTTACCAAGATATTCACATGGCTATCTCCTTCAGTTCCTTTAAGCCAAGTTATTAATATTTTTAAATGACTTACCCAGACTACCCTATTTAAAATTCCATCTCATTCTTTCTAATCCCTGTTACCCTGTCGTATTTTTTCATAATGTTTACCACTTTTTGACATACTGCATTATGATGTCATTCATTATCTTTCTTTTCCTATTAGAATATAAGTGCAATAAGGGCAGAGATTTTGGTTTCTTCTTCATTAATTATCCCAAGCACCTAGCATAATGTCTTGTACATGTTAGATGCTCAGTGAATACTGTTGAACGAATGTTTGTGTAACAAATCTGCTTCATGTTATTGTGTGACTCTTGCTTCCCTGCTGTTGGTTTCCTTTTTTTTTAGTCATTATGTAGTTCCCAGCAGTTCTTGGAATCCTTCCAGATTCAAATCTAGCCCCAAAGAGAAAAAGTCTTTGTCCCAGTATTCCCAGGAAAAAGTCGTGAGGTTCACTATGATTTAACTACTTTAAATGCCATGTCCCACCCTTGACCGATCAACCCTGCAGGGGAATGCAGTGTACTTTCAGCCTAGACTTTGATCATATGCTCCATTCTGAGACTGGAAGAAAGTCACAAATAAAAATATCTTTTGGGGGAGTGGAAGCTGCTGAATACAAGAAATATCTACTAGTTTTTGTACCACTGTTTTACAAAATATGGTTGTTAGATACTGGTTCCGTGGCATGTCAGTAGGTGTTCTGTGACTGTCTCCCATTAATTTTGGAAACTTAAATTTGTAAAACTGTGTTATTGCAGAATTTCTTGGGGTTTTAAATACAATAATGTACTCTATGAATCTCTAAGTAAGATATGTTTTATGCAACAATTCCCCAAATTCTTTGAATATGGAACCCTTTTCCCTCTAGAACAGCTCATGGTATATTCTCATGGCCCACACAAGGAGAAATACTGTTATGTTTGCTAAGAACTAGTTAGGGAAAAAAGACTAGTTAGAAAATTGAAGCGAAATCTCATGCAACAACAGCAAGAAAAAAAATATAAAGGAATACTCATCAAATTTACAGGATTTGTTAGAAGGAAAAAGGTTTATGACTCCACAAAGACTTTATATAGAAAAACACAGTCCTTTGAAAGATGTCTGTTCTCAATAAATGTAGTGTAGTTGTACTTATAAATCCAATTTAATAGAGAAGGAAGTGAAGGGAAGAGAAAGAGTGCTTTATCGAATGACTTTTAGAGTTCCTTTGTGTTGTAGTTTTTTTGATTGCAGGGAAGGGTAATACTTCAGGCCACCTCAGAAAGGTTTATTGTGAGGCTATATAAGAATTAAAACCAGAATTAGAAACTTAATGATTATGTACTTTGTATGCTTATATTTATTCTCTCCCTCTGTGGCACCTCTTTCTCTTTCTAAGCATCTATTTTATTTGCCTCTCACTGCAGGTAGCTTTTGGAGACTTTCTGTGTCCACACTCCAAATCCTGAAAGAAGCTAGTTTGAATTTATTTTAGTTAATATGTTGCTAATGGATGAATTCCTTCAGGCATAGTCATTTTATGGTTTGCCAGTGGATAGGCTACCCCTGGGAAAATTATGCTCCCTGTTTACTGTCAGTGACTGTCCAGTATAGACAACAGCCTAAAGCTGCTTTCCTGGTAGAAGGCCTGGGCTGGGAAGGTTCAGCTAGGAGAGAAAGTTGGTTGTGGTAGGTAACATGACTGAAATGTCTAGTATAATTTAGAAGAAATAAGAATAGAGGAATTCTGAAAAAGAGGCATATGGCATATGACATTAAAAATATACTGCCTATAGGAATGGCAAAGGTATAGTAATTAAAGCTGTGGAACTGATGCCTGAATAAGTAGTTAATGAAGTAGAAATATAATTTTAAAACAACATAAAAGTGAAATTTCTAATTAGTGGCATAAATTGGATATTAAATTGTTCAGAATTACCTAATTAACCACTAAAATTAAAATTCCTACCTTCCAACTTGTCAGAATAATATCAAAATGGTTTAAAGGTTTAAATGCTTAAAAATGAAACTGTAGTGAAGTCAGTGAGGAATATAGGTTGCATTTAAATAAATGAATAAATATGCATTATGTGGCATAAAAATATTTAAATAATATTGGAGTTAGGAAGAAGTTTTTCTTCAGGAAAAAAAGCATTAATTGTGAGGACTCAAAATTTTTTTTATTACATTAAATAGCAAAATAAACCAAGGGAAAATATTTAACTACATATGATCATATTATAAATCTTTGATGTATGAAAGACTGTTATAAATAATTTGTGTGTGGACAGAAGTGCTTAATTTTAACCAGCCATCAGACAGTGTTACCTACTTGATCCATGCTGGATGACTGTTTAATCTTATTCTCGCACAACACATTATTTTCTCTCACACAGCTATTCTTCCACTCTCTTTGCTGATGATTTCACTTATTTCTTCTTTACCAGTCAAAAATTAACTTCTAAAAGTTCCCACCATCACAAGTAACTTATATGCACCTACCTGCATCTCTGCCCCTATGCTGTGTATGTGATAATTCTTTGATCTCTGAACTAAGACCAATCTTAACACTTGTCCTTTAGATCCCATTCACTTCCTTATTCAAGGACATTGCTTATTAATTCTTCCTTCTCTCTCCTATGTCATCAGTTTTTTTTTTTCCCTATGTACTAGATCATTCCTTTAATATACAATTTTGTGCTAACTTTCCAATCTTAACAAACTACTGTTCTCCTAATTTCCCTCCCGCTATACCCCCATTTTCTTTTCCTTAACCACAAAATTCCTTGCCAGCAGTGTTTCAATTCAGTGTCTCTTGATTTCTTTCCTCCCTTTTCTGTCATGAATCCTTTCCAAGTAGATTTTCACTTAACCCTTGCCACAGAAACCACTGTTACCTAGGTCATCAGTGACCACTATGACAGTAAAAGCAAATCATTTTTCAGTTTTGAGGCATCGAAAGAGTGGCTCATAACATAAAGCCAAAAAGGGTATGAAATGTAGTCAGTTTAGAGTAGCCAAAGAAATGCAAATTAAAGACAATAAGATGTTTTTCATCTAGTGCCCAGTGTTGGCAGGGAACTCTCATATACCACTTACTTATGCAAGTGAACAGCATTTCTGGAAGCAGTTTGGGCAGTTGTACAAAAGCTTTAAAAATATGTATATCTTTTGACCCACCCCTTCCTTTTCTAAGAGAGTATGTCCTAATGAAATAAAGATCACACAAATGTGTATGCACACTCGCCATGGAAGAGGAAAGGATTCATCAAGGAGTAGTTTCCAAAAGGAAAAAATTGGAAACAACCTGAAGGGGAAAACTGAAAACAACTGAAATATCCTAACAATGGGCGATTGGTTAAATTACCACATTTCTGTGTAATGGCATACCGTGCAGCCACTGAAAATGGTGACAGAAGGAGATTTGTTGACCTGGAAAGATTTTTATTATACATTTTTAACTGTGAAAAGTATTTAGAGCAATTTTTATGGAAAACATTGTGTATGTTACACTTTTGAATGTACATACACACAACAATGAAATGCTGCTTGTTCTTATTCAGTTGCCAAGTCATGTGCGACTCTTCATGACCCCATGGACTGCAGCTTCCCTGTCCCCTGCCTTCTCCCGGAGTTTGCCCAAGTTCATGTCCATGGAATCAGTGATGTCATGCAACCATCTCATCCTTTGTTGCCCCCTTTTCCAGCATCACGGTCTTTTCCAATGAGTCAAGTGTTCGCATCAGGTGACCAAAGTATTGGAGCTTCAGATTCAGCATCAGAATGCTTGGAAGAATGTATTCCAAATGTATTTTAGCTATCAAGTAGCAGAATTTTGTTTTTTTCTAACTTCAGTTCAGTTCAGTTGCTCAGTCGTGTCTGACTCTTTGCGACCCCATGAATTGCAGCACACCAGGCCTCCCTGTCCATCACCAACTCCCAGAGTTTACTGAGACTCAAGTCCATCGAGTCGGTGATGCCATCCAGCCATTTCATCCTCTGTTGTCCCCTTCTCTCCTGCCCCCTATCCCTTCCAGCATCAGGGTCTTNGACTCTTTGCGACCCCATGAATTGCAGCACACCAGGCCTCCCTGTCCATCACCAACTCCCAGAGTTTACTGAGACTCAAGTCCATCGAGTCGGTGATGCCATCCAGCCATTTCATCCTCTGTTGTCCCCTTCTCTCCTGCCCCCTATCCCTTCCAGCATCAGGGTCTTTTCCAATGAGTCAACTCTTCGCATGAAGTGGCCAAACTTTCCTAACTTAGACTGGTTGTATTCCCAACATCAGAAAAAGAAGAAAATGAAAAACTTTTGCAAAAGAAAAAAACCCACCTTTCCAATTATAGTCTTCTTCCTTTTTCTGTTTTTGCATTTAAACATTGAGCGTCAAACTTGGTTCATAGCTGACTGGCTTGGTTTGACCCAGTCTTTTTTCTTAAAACCCACTGAACTTAAATAGTCTGATGACCTGTTAGCTGTGAAAGAATAGATAGGCCAGATATAATATTTACCATACTTTTAGTTCTAAAGTTATTCAGGGGTCTCTATAGGCTCATTGGATCTAAGTCTTGCAGGAGACCAGCTAACTAATTCAGTAAACTGAGAAATTATAAAGACAAATAGGACAGATAGAGTTAAATTCCAGAGGAGAAAGATGATGAAAAGCATAGTAAGCTTACTGAAAATGAATTTATTAGGAACTTACAATTAGGATGTGATAAAATGAAACCAAAGGGTTTTACACAGCTAGAGTCCATTAGAATTGCATGTTCCAATGTTCTTTCCCATTTCTTAGTACTTTCTGTTCTATATAAGTGGAAAAAGTTCATGTCTAGCTTTTGTTGTCCCCCTAAAGAACTTTAGTCAAATTTTGTTGTGAAATGCTTGCCACCCTAGAATTCTTAAAATCTTGCAAAAAAAATAGCCGTATGTTTAATGAGTATGTATGATACTATATTGGTTTCTATGTAAGATAAATTATTATAAAAGCAATACATACTCCTTATGGAAAAAATTTTAAGTTACAAAGTAATCAGTTTTGCTGCCTCTTTTGATCTTTCAATGCATATATATTTATCTATATATATAAATTCTACTTAGGCTGTACATTTCGAGTTTATATCTTGCCTTTTTTTACCTTAATATTTTATGACTGTGTTCTTAGATCTTTATATTTTGTTTGCTTAAAGTATTTCCCATATTAAAGATAGATAGTAAGTTTGTTGATCATTTGTTCTATGCCTTTTATTGGGGAACAGATTTTTGCAATCTTATGTTTTAATGGTAGTTAGCAGCCTAATGATGAAATTATGTAATTTCAGGTATATTTTTAAAAATTACCCAGGTTTTAAAAATTGTCCAGGTTTTTGTTTTTGTTTTTTAAGTAAACCAATATGCTCATTAAAGATTTTATGACTGATGTTTGTAGATAGGTACTTAAGTTTCACTTTCCCCAAGACAGTGAGAAATATTCTATAACAGAAAGATGACTATTTTTAGCTTTTCTTTCTGCTGGTGAGGTGGAATAACGAATATTTTTAGAGCAGTTGAAAGTACAACCACTTAGATTAGCTCAGTGTTTCTATCATCAGAATCTCAATAACTTTGTTTATTTTATGTATCTAGGTTTTACCGTCCATGTGTTTATGTAAATTGCCACATGATTCTTATTTCTGTTTTTAGTTCATCGCTCTATGGAACAATGTTTTAAAAAATGAAGTTTCTAAAACCTTAACCTTTTCTCTGCACATTTTATATATTGAATGATAATTATATTCTGCTTATTATGAGCAATGCTTTTCTTTCTCACAATTGAAACAGAAGTTAATACTTATGGGGAGATGATTGAAAATCTTTTCCTTTGAGTACAGTATGCCCATAATATCCTCAAGAGATACCCTCCATGACCTTTTTAGGTAACTCCACTAGAACATTTCATCCTTTCTCTAAATCGGTGTATAGAAAAGGTGGAAATCTGAATGACTCTTTTTACTGTCTACAAGAGCTACTGGCAAGTATACAACAATTTAGGCCACATTGAGAGGCTGAGTTGTTACCCAGGACACTCATCCTACATCCTGAAAATGCTCATATTAAACACTCTTAGCAAAATTTCAAGTTATAGAACTTTGGAGGTCTTCAAGATTGCTTATAATAATTCAAAACAGAATGATAATTAGTTCAGAAATCTGAGATATTAATTTCTTATTGCATTTATGAAAACAAACATCTCATATTTAAGTATTAAAATCCAGTAACCATTCATCCCTGAATTTGTTGCAATCACATTCCACTGAAACAGGTCCAGCCAAGATCACCTATGACTTGCTAGTTATTAAGTCTAATTATCAGTTCTTATCCTGACTTCTGAGCATTTAACATTATCACTTTGAAATCCTGTCTTCCTTTGATATCAAGGACAACATTTCCTTCGGTTTTTCTTTCTGAATTTCTGGGCATTTATTCCTTGACTTGAGCCTTAAATTTGGTACAGGTTCTCCAGGGCTCTGTTGTTCTTACCCCCTCACCATCTGCCCTTTTTTTTGTATGTGGGTGTGTGTGTGCACCATTTTGCTTACTTACTATTTTTTTAAACAACTTTATCCAAGTATCCTTGACATGCCATAAGCTACACATACTTGAAAGGTACAATATAATACATTTTGACTATGTGAAGTTACCACCATAATAAAAACAATGAACATATCTGTCACTCCCCAAAGTTTCCTCATCCCGTTAATTCCTCCCTGCTGCCCCTTCCATTCCCACCCAGCTCCTAGATTAGATGTTTTTTTGTCGCTATAGATCAGTTTGCATTTTCTAAAATTTTATAAATGGTATCATGAAATATATAATTTTTTTTCTTGAAGTAGGTAGTGAGGTCTGTTTTTTCTTATTCAAGATTATATTCTAAGGTTTATCTATGTTGTATTGATAGTTTATTGCTTTTTATTGCTGAGCAGTATTTCATTGTGTGGATATAACACTATTCATTCACCCGTTGATAGATATTTGAGTTGTTTCCAATTTTTGGCTGATGAGAACAAAGCTGCTATAAAAATTTGGGCTCAGAATTCAGGCTCAAATGATTATATGCTTATATTTTTCTTGGATAAATTACTTAGGAATGGAATGAATGGGTTAGTGGATACACGTTTAACTTAGTAAGCAACTGCTCAACTTTTTTTTAAAGTATTAGTTCATTTTATATTCTCACCTACAGCATATGAACTTTGCAGTTGCTCTGCATCCTTGTCAACACTTGATGTTATCATTTTAAAGATTTTTAGACATTCTAATAGGTGTGTGTCTCATTGTGGTTTTAATTTGCATTTCCCACAAACTAAGGATGTTGAACATCTTTTAACATGCTTTTTTGTCGTCCATATATTTATCTTCTTTGGTGAGGCGTCTGTTTAGATCTTTTGCACACTGTGAATTTTGCCATGTTGTTTGCTTTTTTGTTGGTGACTTTATGTAGAGTTCTTTATATATTCTGGCTGCAAGTCTTAATGGATATGTGAGTTTTAAATATTTTCTCCCAGTCTGTGGCTTCTCTTTTCTTTTTTTTTTTTTTAAACAGTGTCTTTCCAAGAGCATAAGTTCTTAATTTTTATGAAGTTCAGTTCATCAATTAAAAAAAACATTGTGCTTTGGGATTGTGTCTCTAAAGAAATCTGTACTCTCAACTTACTCCTGGACTGGGAGTTTGGGATTAACAGCTGCAAACTATTATACATAGAATGGCTTAAACAAAAAGGTCTTACTGAATAACACAGGGAATAAAGTGTCCTGTAATAAACCATAAGGGAAAAGAATATGAAAAAAAAGTACATATATGTATAACTAAATCATTTCACTGTACAGCCAAAATTAATACAACATGTAAATCAACTATAATAAAATACATTTTAAAAAATAGCCTTTACCTAATCCAAGATCACAAAAAATTTTCTTTTATGTGTACTTCTAGATATTTTGTAGTTTTAGGTTTTTCATTTAGGTCTAGGACCTATTAATCTTTTTATTGTAATAATATTGGGCCTTCTCAGGTGGTACAGAGGTAAAGAAATCCACCTGCGAATTCAGGGGACACAGGAGATGCAGGTTGGATCCCTGGGTCAGGATGATCCCCTGGAATAGGAAATAGCAACCCATTCCAATATTCTTGCCTGGAAAATTCCATGGATGGAGGCTGGTGGACTGCAGTCCATGGGGTCACCAAGATTCAGACACAACTGAGCACACACAATATATATATAATATAAATTAAATTTGTCATTTTATCACTGTTAAAGTATATAATTCAGTGTGTTTCATTATATTTATGATGTTGTTCAATGATTATAACTACATTTCCAAATTTATATCACCCCGAGCAGTGATTTTGTAGCTATTGACAGTAATTTCCCATTCCTCCTTCCCTACGCCACTAGGAACCCCTAATCTACTTTGGATCTCTATCAATTTGCCTAATCTAGATACATACGTGAAATCATATAATATTTACCCTTTTGTGTCTGCCTTATTTCAACTTAGTATTTTCAAGGTTAGTCCATGTTGTAGCATGTGTCAGAAGTTTATCCTTTTAATGGATGAATAATATATTCTGTGGTATAGATAAACCACATTTTGTTTATCCATTCATCTGGTGATGGACACCATTTTACCTTATGGTTATTGTGAATAAAGCTGTCATGGACACTGGCATTTGGGTGTCTGAGTCCTTGCTTTCATTTCTTTGCCGTAGTATATACGTAAAAGTGGAGTTACTGAGTCTTAATGATAATTCTGTGGTTTACTCTTGGGGGAGCTGCCAAATTGTTTTCCACAGCATCTGCATCAGTGTATGAGGGGTTCCAGTTTTTCTGTATCCTTACCAACTCTTGTTATTTTCTGTTTTGTTTTTAATTATAGCCATCCTAGTCAGTTTGAAGTGGTTCTGGTTTTGTGTACAGTAAGTCCCCTACATATGAACCTTCAAGTTGTGAACTTTCAAAGATGAGAATGTACGTTTGCATGTCCAATCACGTAAGTTAGTTCATGTGTCTGGCAAACATTGTCAAGTGCATGCTTCCTCTACAAATTGTTGCGTTTTTATGTACTTTACTGTATAGAATACAGTAGTACATATCTTTATTTCAAGCCCAGGATGTCCAGAAGCAAGTGTAAAAGCAGTGGTGATGTAGCTGATACTGCTCAGAAGTACCAAGTGATAACAAGGGAAACAAAAATGAAAATAATTGAGAGTGCAGTGAAGTGAAAAGATGGTAGATATCGCTTGTTCCTATAACATGAATCATTCAAGCATAGGCCCATTTCTAAAGAACATGAAGAGCATGGAACATGTGAAGTCTGCTGTGCTGGTGATGTTGATAATAATATTGAAGAAGCATGGAAAAGCAATGCAGGAGATAGAGAAACTTCTCAGTGTGTGAATGCAAGATCAGCCTCAGCACTGAGTTCCAGCTCAGCTTAATGCTGACTTAATGAAAGCTCAAAGTCTTTATGAAGACTTGAAGTTAAAACATGATGAGAAATCAGAGGGTGCATCTTTTAATGCCATCCATGGCTGGGAAAGACAGGGAACCCTGGTGTGCTGCAGTCCATGGGGTTGCAAAGATTCAGACACGACTTACCAACTGAACAACGTGCCTGATTTCACCAGTTCAGGGCTGGAGCCAGTCTTCACAACGTAAAAGTAAGTGGCGAGGCAGCCACTGCAGACACGGTAGCTGCCTGGGAATTTCCTGAAACTCTAAAAGCTATTATTGAAGGCAAGTATTTACCTGAGCAGGTCTTTTTATGTGGATGAGACAGGACTATACTGGAAGAGGATCCAGACCAGAGTTATATCAGTAAGTAGGAAAAGTTGATGCCATGCTATATAGCAGCAAAGGATAGGCTAACTCTTGTTTGGTGGCAATGGTTGCAGCTATGTGAAGCTGAAGCCTTTCTTAGTTTATCGTACAGAGAACCCAAGAACCCTTAAAAACGTAGCCAAGGACTCTTTTCCTGTTGTATGAAAGCGTAACCCCAAAGCCTGGGTGCACAGGCCATTTTCCAGGACTGGTTTTTCCACCACTTTATCCTGGAGGTAGAGAAATACTGCCTGGAGAAGGATGTCCCATTCAAAATTCTTTTGCTGCTCAACAGTGCTCCAGGCCCTGTTCATGGACAACTTTAACGCCAACGTCAAAGTAGCGTATCTGCCACCAAATACTACGTCTCTCAGCATGGACCAGGGACTTATAGAGACTTTCAAGAAATACTGTTGTGTCACACTTTTCATCAGGCAGTAAAGGCCAGTGATGAATCAGGAACAGTCTTGCAACAGTTTTGGAAGGACTGTAACATCTACAAGGCCATAAATACCATTGACTTTGCTCGGCCTGAGGTTTCAGCTGTCATCATGAATGGAATTTGGAAGAACCTTTTCCCACGGTTTGTTGATGATTTTCATGGATTTGAGAAGGTGAACGCAGAGTTCAAAGAGGTTGTCAGCAACTTAGTGACCCTCAGGGATAAGCTGGAGCTAGCTGTATTTCTTTTGTGTGGTCTGTGAAGTTTCTCTGCCATTTCTCTTCAGTCAGCCTGTGATCTGACAGAGATTTCTGCAAATAGCCAATAACCCTCTCACCCTGCCCCCTCCTAAGGTGTGTAAAGTGTGTACACCTCTTTAAGTCTTGTAATAGGTGGCAGGTCACAGTCCCTACAGCTATAGTGGGGCCGAGGGATAGGGGATGATTGCTAGATCTCTCACGTAGCCCTCTCAACATATTCGACAGTCTCTTCATCAAGCATTCCTCCTGGTTGCTGTGAAGTGTCTGATCAGGTTTAAAGTTCTGAAATCATTAATTCTGATCTTTTTAAAAAATTTCTCCAGCTTAATGGTTTTTTTGGAGGAGGGAGTAACTCCCGGAGCTTTCTACTCTACCGTTTTCTCTGTTGTTACTGATGATCTACTTTGTGTTAATTTTTACATATGGTGTACTGTGTGATTCAAAGCACTTTTCCCCCCACTGCATATGGTTTTCCAGTTGTTCTGGCACCATTCATTGAAAAAACTATTCTTTTCCAACTAAATTGCCTTTGTGCCTTTGTCAAAAATCAGTTTGGGTACGTTTCAAGATTCTCTACTCTGCTCCATAGATCTATTTTTTTTATCTTGACACCAGCATCACAGTGTCTTGGTTACTGTATCTTTATGATAAGTTTTGAAAACAAGCCTTGTTAGTTCTCTGCTGCTGCTGCTGCTGCTAAGTCGCTTCAGTCGTGTCCGACTCTGTGCGACCCCATAGACGGCAGCCCACCAGGCTCCCCCGTCCCTGGGATTCTCCAGGCAAGAACACTGGAGTGGGTTGCCATTTCCTTCTCCAGTGCATCAAAGTGAAAAGAGAAAGTGAAGTCTCCCAATCATGTCTGACTCTTAGCGACCCTATGGACTGCAGCCTACCAGGCTCCTCTGCCCGTGGGATTTTCCAGGCAAGAGTACTGGAGTGGGCTGCCATTACCTTCTCCAGTTACCCCTCTAGCTTTGTTTTTTCTCAGAGTTGTTTTAACTCTTCTAGGTACTTTGCATTTCCATGTGAAGTTTAGAAGCACCTTGTCAATTTCTTTAAAAGAAAAAAACCAGCAAAAACTAGCTAGGATTTTGTTTAGATTACATTGAATCTGTAGATCAGTTTGAAACAACTGATATTTTAAGAGAATTGAGTCTTCTGATCCATAAACACTGTCTCTTCATTTATTTTGATCCTTAATTTTTCTGAGCATTATTTAGCATTTTTCACTGCACAGGTCTAGCGCCTCTTTTGTCGGATTTATCCCTAAGTATTTCATTCTGAGGGGATGCTACTATAAATGTGTTTTTAAAATTTCAATTTCTTACTGTTTGCTGCTAATTTACAGAAATAACACAGATTTTTATATTTTATTGTTACCTTACTGAACTCACTTGTTCTAATACCTTTTGGTAGGTTCTGTGAGATTTTCTACATAGATCATCATATTGTCTCTGGATAGATGATTTTAGTTACTTTCCAATCCTGATGTTTTTTATTTCTTTTTCTTGCTTTATTGCATTGACAAGAATTGCCAGGACATTGCTGAATAGAAATGATAAATGGATACCATTGCCTTGTTTCTAATTCTTTAGTCTTTCATCTTTAAGTATAATGTTGACTATAGATTTTTCATAGAAATCATTTATTGGGTTGAGAAAGTTCACTTTTATACCTGGTTTGCTGAAAGTTTTTTTAAAAATCAAGAATGTTGAATTTCTGTCAGATGCTTTTTCTGTATCTATTGAAATGATACTATGTTGTTTCTTCTTTAGCTTGTTAACCTACTGACTTGAATGTTGAACCAACCCTGCATTCTTGGGACAAGTCTCTGTTGGTTATGATATGTTACCCTTTTTTAAATATAGTCATATAGCATAATCATTTTTTTACAGTCATGTAGTCATTTTTTAACTTTAATATGACTGGATTTGACTTGCTAAAGTTGTGTCATGAATGTTTGTATTTATGTTCATGAGAAGCAACAATGGCAGTTTTCTTTCAGTGTATTTGTCTTATTTTGGTACTGTAGTAATGCTCTCTTCATGGGATGAGTTGAGAAATATTCTCTTTTTAATTTAGGGGCAAGAGTTTTAAAGTTGTCAGTCCTAGTCTGAAAGGTGTTTGTGATATTCTTTTATATGTTTTTATTATCTGTAGACTCTGTAGTGATGTCACTTGGTATTTCTTTTTCTTATTTGTGTCTTTTCTTCTTTTCCTTAGTAGTAGGCTAGAGGTTTATCAGTTTTATTGATCTTCAAAAGAAACTAGCTTCTGGTATTGATTGTCCTGGGTTTTTTTTGTTGTTGTTGTTACAGAGTGTTCTGTTATATGAATGCTTAGTCGTTCTCCTATTGATTGATAGTTTGTTTAAGAATAATCTTAATGGAAACTATGTGACAAATTTTTATGATAAAAATGCATTCGTGTGTGCTCAGTCACGTCTGACTCTTTGTGGCCCCATGGACTGTAGCCCACCAGATTTCTCTGTCCGTGGGATTTTCCAAGTAATAATACTGGAGTGGGTTGCTTTCCCTCCTCCAGGAGATCTTATTGACGCAGGGATTGAACCTGTATCTCCTGCACTGGCAGGCAGATTCTTTACCACTGAGCCACCTGGGAATCCGATGATAAAAATGGTAAAACCATAAGGATATGAATAAATGGACACAGGTGCAGTACTTCAGCATAGGAAGATTAAAGATACAAAGATATCAGCTCTTAAAATAAGTCATGGGTATAATTTTACTCAAAATACCATTGAACTTTGAGAATCATGACAAAAGGATTCAGAAGTTCATCTTGATAAAACATTTGAGTTGATGTTAAAGTTCTGAAAAAAGAATAAATGGAGGGAAACCTAACAGAAGATATCAAAACGTAGAAGATATCAAAACTATAACAGTTAAAAAAAAAATATGGTGCCAGCACCAGGATAAAGAAGACCAATGAGAAAACAGCCTGGAAATGGAACATGTTGGATATAAGGATTTAATATGTGATTAAAGGAAGCACACATATCCATAAGGAAGAAAGATTATTTAATAAATAGTGTTAGTATAACTAAGCAACTTGGAGAAACAAAAATTTATATTTTTAAAAATACCACATATTAAAATATGTTCCAGATGGATTGATAATTACATGGAAACAACAAGCCAAAGAAATGAATTGTGTACTGAATGAACCTAAGGAGGGAAACAACACAAATTAACAAAGAAAGTGATTGACAGATAAGACTACATAAAACTTAACTGCCAAAATGAAAAAATATAACAGATCAGGGGAAATATTTTCAGCAAATTTCCAAGGTTAATATTTTTTAATATATGAAGCTCTATGCAAATGTAAAGATAGGCATAGGACAAGATTGGACAATTAACTAAATAGGAAGTTGAAAACAGGAAAAAAATTTTTGATACAATTTAAACTACTAAGGAGTTACACAGACGTACCCATTAAATTAACAGCAACTCCCAGGCAGGCCAGAGTGAAATGCAATAAGTAGATGCACAAATTGGTAATGGTCTTTTATATATATATATATATATATATATATATAGTGTTACAAGCATTTGAAAACCACTCTTGTGATAAAATTCATTTTAAAAGATCTCAATACTTTTTGACCCAGAAAACCTACATCTGGGAATTGATTCAAGGAAAATAATAACTACACTCCCCTTTCCAAAACACAAACATATAAATCCTGTATACAGAGTTGTTTTCAAATAATGAAAACTTAGAGAAACCTAAATGGCTAATCAAAGTAATTATGATTTTCATATACCCCATAGATAGAATACAATGCAATAATTAAATATGGTAATAGAGATTATAATTGAAAATGTGATGAGTAATTTTTTAAAGCAAGCTTTCAAATTATATGTATAATTTAAGTGGTAAGAAATATGTAGAAATGACAAGCTGTTATGATGAGGGTATAGTGGGTAACTCTTTTCCTGTTTTCTCTGGTCAAATATAATGCTAAGCTAAGTTGCTTCAGTCATGTCCGACTCTGTGCGACCCCATGGACTGTAGCCTACCAGGCTCCTCCGTCCGTGGGATTTTCCAGACGAGTACTGGAGTGGGTTGCCATTGCCATCTCCAAATATAATGCTGCTGCTGCTGCTGCTAANGCTAAGTTGCTTCAGTCATGTCCGACTCTGTGCGACCCCATGGACTGTAGCCTACCAGGCTCCTCCGTCCGTGGGATTTTCCAGACGAGTACTGGAGTGGGTTGCCATTGCCATCTCCAAATATAATGCTGCTGCTGCTGCTGCTAAGTCGCTTCATTCTTGTCCGTCTCTGTGCGACCCCATAGACGGCAGCCCGCCCGGCTCCCCTGTCCCTAGGATACTCCAGACAAGAATACTGGAGTGGGTTGCCATTTCCTCCTCCAGTGCATGAAAGTGAAAAGTGAAAGTGAAGTCGCTCAGTCGTGTCCGACTCTGTGCGACCCCATAGACTGCAGCCTACCAGGCTCCTCCGTCCATGGAATTTTCCAGGCAAGAGTACTGGAGGATACTCCAGACAAGAATACTGGAGTGGGTTGCCATTTCCTCCTCCAGTGCATGAAAGTGAAAAGTGAAAGTGAAGTCGCTCAGTCGTGTCCGACTCTGTGCGACCCCATAGACTGCAGCCTACCAGGCTCCTCCGTCCATGGAATTTTCCAGGCAAGAGTACTGGAGTGGGGTGCCACTGCCTTCTCCAAATATAATGCTAGTCTGTACTTAATAGAAGTACAACACTTAGATCGGGAAGCTAATAGTCCTATGCTATGAGAAGAGCATGGGCTTTGGAAACGTGTAGATCTGAGTTCTTCTAATTTGGGTTCTACTTACCTAGTATGAGGCCTTGACAGTTACATAACTACTTAGAACCTCAGTTTCTAAATCTGAGAAAAGATTTGTTTATGGTTGTTGTGTGGATTAATAATAGTATATTGTAGTTGTTGATAGAAATATTGTTCTTGTCTTGTGACATTTGGAATACTGTCAGTCAACTTAAAAGCAATCATAAATTTCAACAGCAAATAGCAAAGATTTATTTTCACTTACGCTGCTTACTATCTGTGAATTGATTGTGGCTCTGTTCTGTGTTCTCTCCACCTTAGAATCAAGGTAGACTAGCAGGAAAGAGGGGGAAGGCAATGGCACCCCACCCCAGTACTCTTGCCTGGAAAATCCAATGGACGGAGTGGCCTGGTGGGCTGCAGTCCATGGGGTCGCTAATAGTTGGACAGACTGAGCGACTTCACTTTCACTTTTCTCTTTCATGCATTGGAGAAGGAAATGGCAACCCACTCCAGTATTCTTGCCTGGAGAATCCCAGGGATGGGGGAGCCTGGTGGGCTGCCGTCTATGGGGTCACACAGAGTCGGACACGACTGAAGTGACTTAGCAGCAGCAGCAGCAGGAAAGATGTGGACAGGTTTTAAGGTCTGCTCTGAAGTGGTACACTTCCACCCATATTTCACTGACCAAGGCAACAGTGACTCTGTGTCATAATCCTTCTTTGGGGAAGCGGTCAGTACAGAGGGGCAGCACATATTTGGGAAAAATAATAATATGCTATGACAAAGAGTGTGTTCAGTGCTGTCACTTTAAAAGTGTGATAGTCTGGTGTATGTATGGAGGAGAAAGATCAGAATGGTGAGTTATTCTGAAATCTTGCCTGAAATACAGTGGAAATAGTCAATGGAGAGAGGGGGGCACATTAATACTGTCAAAATATTTGAAGAGTGGCTATAACTGGCTATACTATATGACATCACTTGGTGGGAGTTAGAGCATTATGTTTTGATTTAGTGTAAGGTCATAAGGAGAAAGAGAGACAGAAAAGGAAATTGGTGCTTTTTAAATATCTTACCTCATTTATATTTATATTTAAAATAATCCTATGAGGGTTTTTGTGTTTGTGTATGTTTAAGTATTGGAGAAAACAGTACCTAAGGTCACATGGCAAATAAGTGGTAAAACCTGTTTCAAATCCACGTCTGTGATCTCATCTCTCTCCCACTATACTTGCTACTCTGTTTGGCTGCAAGCTTTCTTATAATTACACTGTACATCACTAGTCATCTTCTGTCTGACAAGGTAATGACCACTCTTCCTTCATCTTTAAAATGTTTCAAAGTATATAAATGGAAGAATTGAAAGGAATGTTGAATTCCTAAATTTGAATTTAGATCAGTGGTCTGCAAGCTCATTTGATCATTTGTACCCTTTCAGAAAAATAATTCAGCATGTGCCATACAAGATTTGGCATAAAATTTTAGATATTTTTGTGAATTACATTTTATAGAAAATCTATGCATCTCTTAGATGCATATCCTCAACATTGGAGGTCATTGTTTTGGATGATTGGTAAGGCTTACTTTTCAGTATAAGATTCCATGATTCTGTTTGGCCTGAATTTTTCTGAAAGGAATAATGATAGCCTAATTAACTTTTAGAAAAAATTGTGAATGTTCTGTTACCTAAGACCAAAAGTATAAATTCACTGGCATTCATAACAAAATTAAACGTGAAAATCAAATAGTATGAAAGATGCTTTTCCAGGTAACCAATAATAATCCTGTGAACAGTTCAGCCTACTATTAATATATCTATAAGAGGATATAAAGGGGTTACTATTAAGAAATAAACCTGATTTCTGTGTGTGGCTCAAAAAGCAACCTCGTTATTTTAGTTATATCTTTTCTAAGTCTATGTGTGTGTATGTGTCCAAAACTTACTGTACTCATATATTCTAAAAGAATCTGAAATTTTGCCTAGAGAATAATATTATTTTTGATGCTTGGAAACTTATTTTAGTACTGTTTTACAACAGAGCCAGAAATCTAAATCAGGCTAAGCCTACTGGACTAAAGTTTTGAGAGAGACATATCCTAAGTCAGAAACAAAGAAGTTACTTTCATTGCCTGAAAGAGGAAACTGCTTTTCTACATTCTGGTCCTTGGTTATCTGTTTTTTGCCAAGTTGATATTTCATAATTAAGATAGCTTTCTGGTTATCTTAACTGTTTCTTGGGGATAGAATCTTTAAGAAAAAACTTTCCTAACATAGGCAAAACACTCCCTGACATAAATCACAGCAGGATCCTCCATGACCCACCTCCCAGAGTAATGGAAATAAAAGCAAAAAGTAAACAAATGGGACCTAATTAAACTTAAAAAGTGACAGGGTGTGCTAATGTCTCAGGGGCCAGCTCAGGACTGCGGGGCCCATACCATGGCTCCCATCTCTAACAGGTGACTGAGTGACTCACCATGCCAGGGATGTGCTCTCCACTTTGTCTCGCACGGCTCCCAAAGGGCCCAGGTTCAGACCCCATGCTGCTGCTTACGCACCGAGTGGGCCTTTCGGAGAGGAGACCTCTCAGGTGACTGCCCTCCACAGCTCTGTGTCCCGGCATCTGGCCCTGAACACTTGACAGGAATTAAATGCTGATGGAGTGGGAAAGAAAGAAGACAGGGAAAATCTTTGCAGTCTCTTCTGCAAGTGCCTGGCATGATAACAATAGTATCATTATTATCAACGAGCCCCCAAGGTCATGGGGAAGCTTTTTCCTCCATTGTCAGTTGAGGAGATAGAAGCCGCAGAGAGGTTAAGTGACCTGTGCAGGGTCTTCTAAGTGCAGACACAACCTGCACGCCACGTGATGCCTGCTTATTTGTATCACCTCCCAGAAGCAATAGTCATAGGACTTGGCCATCCAGCCCGGTTCCCCAAGCCTAGGCCTGTCTCCAGGAGCGAGACTCCGAGTCCCATAACTGCACCTGGGGTAGCACTGTGGGGGCGGGGTGTCTCCAGCATATTTATGGGATGAGCGCCACCAGCCCCTGAGGATGGGTCAGGAGGACAGTGTGAGGGCCTGGTGGGCAGCGTGCAGAGGGCCTGGACCTGTTACTGCGGGGCCCTTGCTGGGTATGAGACACACGTGTGTCTACCAGACAGGCCCTGGCTTCCGGAACGGCTGGGACTGGCCTGGAACTGGTCCCCCAGGGCTTGTGCAGCCTCATTCCCACCAGGCCCTCCCTGCCTGGGAAGGCGGAAAGCATAATCATCATCGTCTCCTCCCACAAAGATGTGATTCCCAGAGGCCTCCTGCTCACCGTGGGAAACCTGGCTCAGCCTGAGCCCTCGGCTCTGGGTCGTGGGATCTCAGGGTCCAGTCTCGTCTGGCAGGGAAGGAATCAGAGCTCTCACTGCATCGGGCGTGCATGTATGTGTACTCAGTCACGGCCATCTCTTTGGGACCTCATGGACTATAGCCCAGCAGGCTCCTCTGTCCATGGGGTTTCCCAGGCAAGAATACCAGAGTGGGTTTCCATCTCCTCCTCCAGGGGATCTTCCCGACTCAGGGATCAAACCTGCATCTGGTTTATTGTTTTTTTTTTTTTTTTNCGGACGCGACTGAAGTGACTTAGCACATACGCACACACGCAAGAGCTAAGACAGAAGAGGAGCGCTGTGTAAGGAGTGACAGGGTGTGCTAATGTCTCAGGGGCCAGCTCAGGACTGCGGGGCCCATACCATGGCTCCCATCTCTAACAGGTGACTGAGTGACTCACCGTGCCAGGGATGTGCTCTCCACTTTGTCTCGCACGGCTCCCAAAGGGCCCAGGTTCAGACCCCATGCTGCTGCTTACGCACCGAGTGGGCCTTTCGGAGAGGAGACCTCTCAGGTGACTGCCCTCCACAGCTCTGTGTCCCGGCATCTGGCCCTGAACACTTGACAGGAATTAAATGCTGATGGAGTGGGAAAGAAAGAAGACAGGGAAAATCTTTGCAGTCTCTTCTGCAAGTGCCTGGCATGATAACAATAGTATCATTATTATCAACGAGCCCCCAAGGTCATGGGGAAGCTTTTTCCTCCATTGTCAGTTGAGGAGATAGAAGCCGCAGAGAGGTTAAGTGACCTGTGCAGGGTCTTCTAAGTGCAGACACAACCTGCACGCCACGTGATGCCTGCTTATTTGTATCACCTCCCAGAAGCAATAGTCATAGGACTTGGCCATCCAGCCCGGTTCCCCAAGCCTAGGCCTGTCTCCAGGAGCGAGACTCCGAGTCCCATAACTGCACCTGGGGTAGCACTGTGGGGGCGGGGTGTCTCCAGCATATTTATGGGATGAGCGCCACCAGCCCCTGAGGATGGGTCAGGAGGACAGTGTGAGGGCCTGGTGGGCAGCGTGCAGAGGGCCTGGACCTGTTACTGCGGGGCCCTTGCTGGGTATGAGACACACGTGTGTCTACCAGACAGGCCCTGGCTTCCGGAACGGCTGGGACTGGCCTGGAACTGGTCCCCCAGGGCTTGTGCAGCCTCATTCCCACCAGGCCCTCCCTGCCTGGGAAGGCGGAAAGCATAATCATCATCGTCTCCTCCCACAAAGATGTGATTCCCAGAGGCCTCCTGCTCACCGTGGGAAACCTGGCTCAGCCTGAGCCCTCGGCTCTGGGTCGTGGGATCTCAGGGTCCAGTCTCGTCTGGCAGGGAAGGAATCAGAGCTCTCACTGCATCGGGCGTGCATGTATGTGTACTCAGTCACGGCCATCTCTTTGGGACCTCATGGACTATAGCCCAGCAGGCTCCTCTGTCCATGGGGTTTCCCAGGCAAGAATACCAGAGTGGGTTTCCATCTCCTCCTCCAGGGGATCTTCCCGACTCAGGGATCAAACCTGCATCTGGTTTATTGTTTTTTTTTTTTTTTTTCATTTATTTTTAATTGAAGGATAATTGCTTTACAGTATTGGTTTGATTTCTGCCATACGTCAACATGAATTAGCCATAGGTGTACATATGTCTGGGGTTTCCGAGACTTGGCACTAATGGTAACGAACCCACCTGCCAATGCAGGAGGCATGAGAGATGAGGGTTCAATCTCTGGGTTGGGAAAGTCCCCTGGAGAAGGAAATGGCAATCCACTCCAGTATTCTTGCCTGGAGAATCCCATGGACAGAGGAGCCTGGCGGGCTACAGTCCATGGGGTTGCGAAGAGTTGCACATGACTGAAGCGACTTAGCCCACGCATACGTATGTACATGTGTTATCTGTTACAGAGCCCAAGTTTGAGTTCCCTGAGACAAACAGCAAGTTTCCATTGGCTACCTATTTTACGTGGGCTTCCCTGGTGGCTCAGACGATAAAGAATCTGCCTGCAATGCAGGAGACCGGGTTCACTCCCTGGGTCGGAAAGATCCCCTGGGGAAGGGAATGGCAACCCACTCCAGTATTCTTGCCTGGAGAATCCCACGGACAGAGGAACGTGGTGGGCCACCGTCCATGGGGTTGCAAAGAGTCGGACCCGACTGAGCAACTAACTTACACACGTGTATATTTTAAATGTGGTAGTGTTTATGCTTCCATACTGCTCTCTCCATTCGTCTCACCTTCTCCGTCCTCCCCCTCGCCGGTGTCCATAAGTCTGATCTCTATGTCTGCGTGTGCATTTCTTGCATTCTTTACCACTGGCCCCTCTTCTTTATTTGGATCCAGCTCTGAGATTCCAGGCACACGCAGGGGAATCACTGAGAGCCAAGTGAACAGGCCGTGGCTCAGCTGCGGACTAGAGAGCGGGGAAGGGGCCCGTGATGACTGGGGCGGGGTAGACAAAGGCCAGCCCACCAGCCCCCAGGCCCACCCGAGTGTCTCCCACTGCCCATGCCCTCGCTTCCCTCACGCGGGTGCTTTCACTCCCAGTGCTCGAATCTCAAGCATAGGCTTGAGCAAGAAGACGCAGCAGTTTGGGCCAGTGTGGAGCCCACATGCTACGGACCGGAAACAGAACCCGAGGTGCAGACCAAAGACCCGAGTTAGAGTCCTGGCCCTGCCACTCGCTGGCGTGAGATGCTGGGCAAGTCAGGGACTCTCCCTGTGTCTGAATCCCACCCTCTTTAAAATGGAGATAACAACAGCTTCCTACCCTCCATCAGGACTAGATACAAAGATTAAATGCAAAAGCACTTAACAGCCAGTAGCCAGTAAACGCTCGAGAAATACTGGTAAAATCAAGGTTGGGCAACATGATCGCAGGCTGCCTGCATGTAAAGAACAATGCCCTGTGTGCTTAAAGGAAGAAGTTGGGGGGTGGACTTCTTGAGAAAAAAGGAAACTTCAGTTTGATGGAAGAAAACAACTCTTGACTGTCTGGGTTATTGATTCTGTAATAGACCTTTAGGGAGGCCAGAGGGTCTCAGCGCTGGAAACATTCAAGAGAGAAGACAGACCGATGTTCTGGGTGGGGCTATCTGTACACCTGCCTGTGTATGTGGCATATTTGGGAATCCCTTCTGGCTTTGAGAATGGTGGCTTCTCTACCTAATGACCATGGAGAGTAGCTCTCTACTTTCAATGCTGAGATAACTGCTAGTCTACAAATCTCAAAACAATAGTATTTCCTCTTTTTTCTTAATCTACCTTTTAAAAAAGAATTACAGGCTATTCTTTTTGAGAAATACATGGTCACAATCTTAAAAGGCCTCTAAGCTGGGTATATCATTGATAAGAAAGTGCTCATTAATTTCAAACTCATTCATTCATTCATTCATATAGTTGCAACTGTGAACTAGCCTTGTGCTTAACAATGAATTACAAAAGTGAAATATGGCTCCCAACACCTGCCTTCTTGGTCAAAAAGGGGTCCACAGTGGATGTGTCCCTTTTCCAAGATACCTGTTTTACAGCGAAACAGAAGTGGTCCCTAAGAAGAAACCGAACTTGTAAGTTAAAATTTTAGTGACTAGATACATATGAGGCCATTGTGGCTGTCTTAATTCTGCTTTCACAGATGAATGAGAATTCATTCCAACAAGGATTTCAGGCTGGGGATTAATGGAGGTAAATAGGGTTTGCGAGCCTTGGATCAGGAATATAAAAATTAGCTTAATGACTTTAAAACAAAGTAAGTAAACCTTGCTTTAATCCTGCACTGAGGCAAGGTTCTCATAGTCATAGCAGCTGCTATAGCCACCCCTGCAGCCTTCAATCAGCAACAGGGACCAGAAGGAATCACCCTAGGATATACCACCTCCTGGTGTAACTGCATAGGAAAATGTCTTCTCTGCCACACGGGGCCAAAACTGTACCTAGCCCACTCTTGTGCCCAGATCATTGCACTTAAGACATATGCATTGGATAAAGAGATGAATGGCCAGGTTCCTTGTATTCAGGCAGAAGAAAGTCAGAGAATTTCAGAAGAATAATAGCTAAGTGTTACTTTGTCTCAGGCACCATCTAAGTGCTATAGACACTAAGTCATTTAACTAACAATCAGTCCACAGAATCGGCACTATTGTTATCACCCCCCTTCTACAGACGAGAAACCAAGACATTAAAAGACTTGCCCTAAGTCACACTCCAAACAGCAGGTCCAGGATTTGGACGATTTGGCCCAGGTATCCACATGTTTAAGCATCAAGCTGGGCTGCCTCCCTGAAGAACAGGTTCTGTTCTTGGAAATATTCAGGGATGCAGAGGAAGTAGGCCCATTACAGAATACATCATCTGGAATGTCAAAAACTGCCCTTGACTCTGGATGAAACATCCCAACGTTAATGGCAACTCATTTATTAATTTATTTGAGGCATGTTTTTTGAGCTTTCCTTGCTCCCCCATAGGCACAAAGAATATTCTCCTCACAAAAAACCTTTCTGCATTCTTAAAAACAAGCATTAAACCGCAATTTTGACTTATCTTGTTTATGTGAAAACTCCAGATCATTTGATTTTTCTTGCAGGACCCAATTTTTGTTCCTTCAATCTTTCTCTTTTTATCTCCAAACCTGCTCTGAAACAGAAATGTCCCTGTACGTGCATTCCCATTTATAAATCGTGATATGCGGGTTTTCCATCAGAAAACAAGCAGTACCGTCTTGTGTCCGGTTTCCATCCCGATCTTCTTCCTCTACACTTGCGCCTAGACCCGTTTCTGCCTTCCCTTACGCCAGTCAGTCTTTTGCACTTCAGCTTTACTTTCTACATGAATTCCGGACTGTGTTGTTGAATTTCATCCTCTTTGTGAGTTTCTGATTTGTCACGTGATTCTCGCTTTCCAGAGTACTGGCAGCCGCACCTTATTTGTAGCCATCCATCTCTTCTCGGCTGCCGAAAGCCCCCCAGTGCAGTCTGTGTATCTGATGATACAGAAACCCACAGATAACCCAGGTGGCACCAGAGTGCCCATCCTATGACACAGAGGCACGCCCAGAGAAGGCAGATTCATAGTGTCCAGGCAGCAGCAGCCAGGGGCACTCTGGAGGGACCTTCCCGGCCACACCTGCGGGCAGCAGGAGGAATAGCCCCACCTCCACTCCCACCCCTACAGTGACAGATGATAAACTATAGAGCACAAAACCCCATCCATCTCTGTCATACAATTCAGAGGATAGACGGGAAAGTCACCCAGAGCACCCAGATCTCTGCAGGATAGGGCTGCAGGCCAGAAAGACCCTCTCTGCTAGAGGTAGGGCTGCCGTCCAGGTAACAAGGGCAAGGGGTCCACTCTGAATCTTTAGTATGATTTAGCCACACTTAAAGAGACTACACCCATTCAAAGCAGAGCTGCTAAGAATAGTGTGCATTTTGCCTAGGGTGTATTAGGAAAGAGGAAGTGCAGGGAAAATACTTTCCCAAGAGGCCCCAGGTGGCCAAACAAAGGCTATGGTGCCTGGAGAGAGGAGAGGCGTGTTCAACAGAGGCTGCAGAGAGGCGCTCTAATTGACTGGTGGTGTTAGTTGCTCAGTCGTGTCCAACTCTTTGCGACCCCATGGACTATAGCCCACCAGGCTCCTCTGTCCTTGAAATTCTCCAGGAAAGAATACTGGAGAGGATCGCCATTTTCTTCTCCAGGGGGTCTTTCTGACCCAGGGATGGAATCCCTGTCTCCCGCATCGCAGGCAGATGTTTTACTGTCTGAGCCACAGGGAAGCCAAATTGACTGGATGCCATAGATTTCTTTTCCAGTATGTGGTCCACCCAGGCATGGGGACAGGTCTTCCTTATATCTGTGTGTGTGTTAATCACTCGGTTATATCCACCTCTTTGCAACCCCATGGACTGCATAGCCTGCCAGGCTCCTCTGTCCATGGAATTCTCCAGGCAAGAATACTGGAGTGGATTGCCATTTCCTTCTCCAGGGGATCTTCCCAAGCCAGGGTCGAACCCAGGTCTCATGCATTGCAGGTAGATGCTTTACCATCTGAGCTACTAGGTCATCGCTGGTCCTCTTCATCCCAATTGCCGGGCCTCTTCAGGTCCATCTCCCTTCAACCTCTTCTATGTCTCCCCAGAGAACTCAGTGAGGCCTCCTAACAGTATTCTCCGTCCCAGGGCTCTTGTACCAGAGGGTTCACCAAGAGACTGAGGTCTTTCCATTTTCCTGAGTTTTATTCTAAAACAAACCATTGAGTCCCCTGTACCCTGGGATTCCCTGAAACCGTGGAGCTTTTATATGTGGACACATGGGCGTGCTTCTTCCAGCACCTGGACTTGCACACACACACACAGCGGCACAGAGCCTATTCTCAGGGACTTGTTCCAACCTACACTCTCTGTTACTGACTGGGAATCGGGGAGAGGGAGGCTGAAGGTTCAGGCTGTGCTTTCTCTTAATAAACATTACTTTTTTTCTTACTAAACACAATTTTTGTCTATGACATAAAGTTTCTCTTTTTTAGTTCTTCAAGGTTTAGGCTTTCTGTGCTCTTGAAGCCATCAGCTTGTCTCAATGAGCCTTGTCTTTGCTTTTTGCATGAATTATCCTTCCCCTGGTGGGCAATGAGTGCTGATAATTGAATAAGAGGGCAGAGCTCTCAGGGAAATAGTGACAGGGAGGAAGGGAACCCCATTCACTAACTCAGCTTTGAAACCAACTGTCGTAAAGAGCCTACCTGCCAATGCAGGTAGACGTAAGCAATGCGGGTTTGATCCTGGGTCAAAAAGATCCCTTGGAAGAGGGCACAGCAACTCACTCCAGTATTCTTGCCTGGAGAATCCCATGGACTGAGGAGCCTGGCAGGCTGCAGTATAGGGTCACACAGTGTCGGACACTCTGAAGCAACTTAGCACGCACACATCCTTCAGAAGCCCACTTGGTTTGAAAGTTTTAGGAACTCCAGACTGTAGAAAACTAAGGATCTAAGGGAAAATGTCCTGGGGAACTGGAACTCTGAGGGCTAACAAATTATCTGTTTCAAGAGATGGAGCAGAGCGCTGAGGACCAGACTGGAGTTTCTCTGTTCTGGGGTTGCACTTTCTGACTCCTAGGCTGGTCAGTTTTTACAGGCAATTTAGCAAACGGAATTTCGCTTTGAGTTACAACCAGACACTTCCCTGTGAAGCTTTTAATTTCTTTATTCAAAATGTTTATCGTTTCCTTTGAATAAGCTGCTTTGTGTCTGGAGTTCTCATCTGGCTCATTTTATAGAATAATCCTGTAATTGAGTGTATGCTCCAAATAACCTAAGAAACCCTCATGGAAAAGCGGCACTCTGCTTTCCCTCTTAGAAACCATGTATGCACAGAGCTTACTCAACCTTCTTGCATCCTGCTTCAGATGGCTATGAGTTCCTGGAGATCCTGAAGCAGGTTGCCCGGGACAACACAGACAACCCGGACCTGAGCATCGTGTGGATTGACCCTGATGACTTTCCTCTGGTGAGTGGCCCAGACTGGGGCCTCGTCCTTGATCACCATCATTTGTGCTTAGCGTGAGAACTGGATGCACAAAGGAGGAGGTAAAATAGGAGGGGCACTTGTAGAAGCCCACTGGCTGCCTCCACCCAATGTGAAGATCTTAGCCCTTGGGACAGCACTGAACTTAAGGCCTGGTGCCTACACTGACCTGGTAGGACTCACTGTTCTCACTCCCTGGAGGCCAGAGTTCCTCTGGGGCCCACTCAAGCGTGGGCAAAATTCTTCTGCCAACAGTTCCATAGCTGCCTACCACCCCTTGCTATAACCTCTTTCATTTTCTGAGGGGGACCGTCACTCTGAGGCAACCCGAGTTTCTAAACCTTCAGAGATGAACATTCTGCATGGAGTTAAGAACAACTTCTGGGAAGGCAGGGACCCTGTCTGTCTTGTTCATCATGCCCTCCTAGCATAATATCTAGCACCTGTTGAATGTGTAAGGCCCTTAAACTCTTGCTGGATCAATGATTAAAGCCTTGATTATGCTTCATTTTAAAGAGAATAAACAGAATTTGTAGCAATATGTGAGCCCAGTGGTAATGAATGTAGCTAATAAACTCTGTTATATGCCCAGAACTATGGTAAATTCTTTACAAGCATCATCTCATCTAATCCTCTCAACAACCCTATGAAGTACAGACCATTACAATACCTATCTTACAGGATGACAACTGGAGAGGTTTAAGCTGTAAGTAGTACATATGATCTTCTAATCTAGGTCTATGTGATGCCAAAGTTTGGTCTATTAGTCAATAGACTTTCATTTCAGTTCAGTTCAGTCACTCAGTCGTGTCCGACTCTTTGCGACCCCATGAATTGCAGCACGCCAGGCCTCCCTGTCCATCACCAACTCCCAGAGTTCACTCAGACTCACATCCATCGAGTCCGTGATGCCATCCATGGACCTCAGCCTCTGTCATCCCGTTCTCCTCCTGCCCCCAATCCCTCCCAGCATCAGAGTCTTTTCCAATGAGTCAATTCTTTGCATGAGGTGGCCAAAGTACTGGAGTTTCAGCTTTAGCATCATTCCTTCCAAAGAAATCCCAGGACTGATCTTCAGAATGGACTGGTTGGATCTCCTTGCAGTCCAAGGGACTCTCAAGAGTCTTCTCCAACACCACAGTTCAAAAGCATCAATTCTTCAGCGCTCAGCCTTCTTCACAGTCCANCAAAGTACTGGAGTTTCAGCCTTAGCATCATTCCTTCCAAAGAAATCCCAGGACTGATCTCCTTCAGAATGGACTGGTTGGACCTCCTTGCCGCCCAAGGGACTCTCAAGAGTCTTCTCCAACACCACAATTCAAAAGCATCAATTCTTGGGCGCTCAGCTTTCTTCACAGTCCAACTCTCACATCCATACATGACCACAGGAAAAGCCATAGCCTTGACTAGACGGACGTTAGTCGGCAAAGTAATGTCTCTGCTTTTCAACATGCTATCTAGGTTGGTCATTGACTTGAAATTGTAGATCCAACAGTACTCTTTTGGATTCCTTTCTCATTCATTTGTACAGCTTTTTTGGACATTTGTGTTTGGTGGTAGTTTTGGAGGAAGTGTTGCTTGCAGGTAAGAAATGGCTAACTTCAGCTACTTTTTCTGCACCAGTTAAAGTGGCCCGCAGGCTGGAAGTTCTTTGGTATTAAAAGTGATCCATTTGTTCTAGAAAATTATCCTGGAAAAGGACAATTTAAATAATTTAATTTGCTATTCCTTCATTTTTAGTCTTTCCTTCATTCAACAATCATTTAGTGCTTCTTTGTGCAGAAATATAGCAAACAAGAAAGATCCTTACCACTGATGTCGAAATATATTCTTTTCTTTCCCCACCTCTCCTTCCTTCCTCTTCTCTCTATTCCCTTCTTTCCCTTCTTCTTGTAACTCCTTTCCTCCTTTGAGATAGTAACCACAGGCAAATTTTGAGATCTGTTCATCTAAGGATAGGACAAATCATATATGATATTTATTTTATAAAAATTTTGTGGTATAGTTAGGTGGGGGGTGATAAAATTCTTAATTTGCCTTCAAGTCCAACTGTCATCTCGCCTATGCAGATCTCAAGGTGTATGTATATGTTTGTTACTTAGCTCAAAAAACATGTATCTTTAAGTGGCTTTGTATTATTTTAAATAAAATTAATATCAGCATGTTTTTATACATGTCCTTTTTAGATGTAGATGGCTATGATCAGACATTTAGCACATATCTTATTTTTCAAATGCCGTAATTGACTTGTTATCTAAAAGCTAGCATCCATCCTAGTTAATTAAAGGCATGTGAATGGTTAAAGTTTTTTGTTCTGTTTGCTATTGTATTCCATA
Organism: Oreotragus oreotragus; assembly: GCA_006410675.1. Taxonomy (NCBI): domain Eukaryota; kingdom Metazoa; phylum Chordata; class Mammalia; order Artiodactyla; family Bovidae; genus Oreotragus; species Oreotragus oreotragus. The sequence goes on along the minus strand of SJYX01003064.1, from coordinate 413,606 downwards.
TTGATGATTTTGAAGGTAATTAAAAAATATAATTCTTTTCTTCTTTAGCATCAGACAACAGTCAGCGCTTTCGAGAAACCTGCTTTGCATTTGCCTTGACACCACAACAAGTGCAGCAGATCAGTAGTTCCATGTAAGTTGTCTTTGAGTGTAACTTGTAGTTTGACCTTGTAGTTTTGTCTATAATAAGTGACTTTTTGAAACAGTATATTCAGGGGTGAGTACTATTGTCATGCAAGTATTAGTACTGAAAAAATTATTAGAGTGTTGGTTACCATAAGAACTGTTAATATTTCTGATATACGTTCTGGAGTTAGCCATGTCTTTGAATCAGCTTTCCTGTGTATGTCTTTAAAATAATTTTAGTTCTTACCATGTCTTTTCTAGGGATATTTCTGGGACCAAATGTGACTTCACAGTGCAGGTCCAGTTAAGGTAAAGTATTGACTACAGTATATATTCAAAGTTTAAAAGTTAATATTTCTTAAAGATTTTAAAAATCTTTCTAATTTTCAATAGGTATTTTCTGTATCCTATATTTAAACCATTAACTTTTAAATACTCTCTAATTTAGATTCTGTGTGAGACATCTCTTGATAAATTTGAAAAGCAAAATGAAAATTTTCCAACGTGGTACTGTCCCATATTCAGTTTCTTTTCTTAGCCCATTTCTTCTAAGAGTATCTAAGACATCTTTTATGTTAATGTCTCTCTCATTGCTTACATAAACCATCTTATGCTGTTCTTTTACTCAGTGACTATTGTAGTATAAACTTAAGTGCCCCACACTGTTCTTGTTGTGTTAGAGATAGAAGAGAAAATAAAGACAATTGTTTTCCTCGGAAAGCTATTTGCCCTATAAAGTAGGAAGAATAAGTCAAACACATAGCCCAGTCTCAAAATCAAATACTAAGTTGTATGTACAGATTATAAACATACTAAGAGATCAGAAAAGAGATTAAAGAACCAGCTCAGTTCTTCATGGAATAATGTGAAAACCTCTGATCTAGACTTAGAAATAGTGTGATGAAAACTGAGAAAGCAAAGGAGAGATTAAGGTCTTGGTTTTGGAAGGCACTGACAAAGGTGTTTCTGTGTGAAAGGTGCTTTATTCTCTGTCAGGGGCAGATGATGATAATGACTGAATGAAGGGCTAAAATTTGGTGCCTTCATAAATAATTACATATTGCTGTAATGTTTTTTACTTCCTGCCTCAATTTACATTTTGTTCATACTGGTATGTGACTTGGTCTTTTAAAACAGTGGTTTTCAGACTGTTGCTTGAAGCCACCATTTGGGGTCTACCCTCTGGCTGTCATTGCACCTTCTCCCCCGCCCCGCCTCTCTTACCTGACACACACACACACACACTCTGAACCAAAGTAGTGCTGCTTTGACCTGCTTTTACGTGTTTGACTTCTGGGTTAGTTTCGTTTGAGGAGAATATCCCAAGACTAAATTTGCAAACCATAGTTCTAGAACAGAAGATCCACCTGCTATCCTTAGCATTACCGTACATGCATTCTTTAAAGCAGCAAGAGGTATTGATCTCATTCCAAAGGAAGGTTTTCTTTCTTTCTAAGATCAATTCAGAGATTCTAAGGGAATTGTGATGGTTAAAAATGGCTTCTGAAGTGAAAGTTGCTCATTCATGTCCAACTCTTTGAGACCCCATGGACTGTAGCCTGCCAGACTCCTCTGTGCATAGAATTCTCCAGGCAGGGATACTGGAGTGGGTAGCCATTCCCTTCTCCAGGGGATCTTCCTAGTCCAGGGATCAAACCAGGTGTCCTGCATTGCAGGCAGAATCTTTACTCTCTGAGCAACCAGGGAAGCACAAGAATACTGGAGTGGTTTAGCTATTTTAAATTCAAATTATCTCTAGAACTTAATGGAAAAAGAACCATTTTGTATTATATTGGGGAATTATTATGTGGTTCTTTGTGTTTTGTTAAATTGTTTTCATCCCCACACTGCCCATCCCCTACAGCAATCCCAGGGTATTAAGTTTGGAGCGTATACCTTCTACTCTCCTAATTATGAGTCTCTATTTAAAACATGAAAAACAGTTTGGTCAGAATTAAGATCAGTATTTTCTCTATTAGATTCCTGATCTGTTTTCATTTATCTGTTTCCCCTCTCCACCCCCATGAACATCTGTATAGAAACTTTCTGCTATTGTTCCTTTTTTAAAAAACCTTTGGTTTGTAAGAATGATTTAGATTTTCACTTTTTATGTAGTTGAATAGGGGCCAACTTGTCACATGGATTTTGGTTTTCGGTGGCTTCAGGCAGCCAGGTCCATGTTTCTAATTTCCCACAGCATTGGTATAATTGATTTGAAACTGGAGCATCCTCTGACTTTTGCTGTGTGAAGAACTGGCCTATCATAGAAGGTTCTGCTGGGATTAGAGATGATCTTGTGGGTGTTGATATCTGTGTGCTAAGTATATTTTGAGAAAATCTTTGCAGGTTAGTAATTCTAAACCTTTCTATGACTCTCTAACCTCTTTGAGAATGTAATGGAAACTATAGATTGTCCCTGCTTAAAGATGACCATATATGTACCCAAAAATTTTTACATAAAAAATTGTCCCATTTGTGGACCTTCCCTCACACAGATTCCATGGCAGGCAGATCAAGATATTGAGAGAAGATACATGCTTCTTGTGTAAAACTTGTGTAAAAACAATGAATATTTCACAGAATTCAGAGATAGCATACTTAACATATAACTCAAAAAGTTCTGTGAACATTCTGTAAAGGTGGGATGAACCTTAGCTCTATATTGGGAACAAGGAAGTAATTGAGAATTGCTGTCTTAAATAGCAGGTTAATCTGTTTCTCAATCTATGTAAGAATGAATGCAGTGGGGATCTTCCCTGGTGGTCCTGGGGCTAAGCCTTTGTGCTCGCAATGTAGAGGGCCTAATTCGGTACCTGGTCAGGGAACTAGATCCCACACACCACAACTAAGACCTGCTGCAGCCAAATTTAAAGAAATATAGAATGAAAAGACTGAGAGTGTACAAGTTATGTAGCTGTCTTGGTTTTTCCTGAAAGGTTACACACTTAATTTAGAAATAAATGTTTTTGTGAGTTTCTAAATAGTATTCTAAACCCGTGGTTATAGTACAAGTAATGTTGTTATTCAGCATCTTCAGTTTTCACGAACTAGTGGAATACTTGAACTTGGTGGACAAAACTTGATCCTGGAGCTTGACTTATAGCATTTTCAGTATATTCTGCTGAGAACCAAAAAATGTGTTATAGGCAAATAGGTTTGGGAAATACTGTATTGGGCTTCCCAGTGGCGCAGTGATAAAGAATCTGCCTGCCATTGCAGGAGATAGAGCTTCAACCTCTGGATTGAGAAGATCCCCTGGAGGAGAAAATGGCAACCCACTCCAGTATTCTTGCCTGGAGAATTCCATGGACAGAGGAGCCTGGTGGGCTACCATCCATAGGGTTGCAAAGAGTCAGACACGACTGAGCTCACACACACATATATTTCCCTCTTAAAAATTTACAGTCCTTATTAGCTTTGAGATGTTCTGAATAGAGAAAATTGAATTTTTTTCATTGAAGAATGAGTGCTTTTACTGAATTTCATTGTTTTCTGCCAAATATCAACATGAATCATCCATAGGCATATACATGTCCCCTCCCTCCTGAACCCCCTCCTCACCCCATCCCTCTAGGTTGTTACAGAGCCCTGATTTGAGTTCCCTGAGTCATACAGCAAATTCCCATTGGCTATCTATTTTACATAGGTTCCATGTTACTCTCCAAAATTTCTTAAATATATTCAACCCCAGAGC
>SJYX01003064.1:370290-407008 GCA_006410675.1 Oreotragus oreotragus | reverse complement strand
GTTGGTAGTTGTGACTACTGAAACTCTACTTTGACAAAATTATTTATTTTGATCCTATTTAAATGCATTTATTTGTAATATGAAATGTCTAATTTTAATAGTTGTTGCTGTTAAGTTTGACCATCTTTTAGATTAGCTATGGAACAGAAATATCAATGAGATCATCTTTTAATAAAAGAAATTATATTTGTTCTATATTGTTTAGGTTTTGTTTATCAGAAACCAGTTGTCCACAAGAAGATCACTTTCCACCCAATCTTTGTGTGAAAGTGAATACAAAACCTTGCAGCCTTCCAGTAAGTCCTAAAAGCTATTTTTCCAGTGCGTTGCCAACATAGCTAGCAAATAAGTCATCACAGCTGTTGTTAATCATAGTTTTTCATTAAGAAAACGTCTTTATTTTGGATGTATATTCATGTGACTGAGTGAAACACTTGTACCAACTATGTACAATTAACAGCTGTGACATTAGCTATGGAGACATAGTCTAGGACTTGGAGTTGGGTGTGGTAGCTTTTAGTATTTTATTTAATTTTGGGATGAAGAGATTGTTTCATCAAAACCTCAAATGTATTCTTGTGTCTGAAACCTTGTGGTAGATGGGAGATTTGAAGACTGCTGTGCATTCAACAAAGGAGTCGGGGCTATTGTTGCTCACCTTTAAAATAGTCCTTATTTGTTTATCCAAGTTGTTTATGAATTCAACATGATTCTTAAATTTTTAGAGATTTTTCATTTCTATCACCAATATTTTTCTCAGGTTTACTTTAATTAGACTGTAGGGTAGTTTAGAGAAACGTACAGAAAACTCTTATAAATGTTTGCTTCTCCACTTATAAATGAAAATACTCATATTTTCTAGTATGTAGTTTGTAGGGTGTTGTTTTTTTTTAAGGAATGGACGTTGAAATGGTTGTGGAAGTAATAAATAGAAAATTATATTTCATCCTTAGGGTTATCTTCCACCTACGAAAAATGGTGTGGAACCAAAGCGACCCAGCCGACCAATTAATATCACCTCACTTGTCCGATTGTCTACAACTGTACCAAACACCATTGTTGTTTCTTGGACTGCAGAAATTGGAAGAGTGAGTAAATTTTTGTTTCTTCCAGACTTTTGTTTTATAAGGAAGCGTTAAGCTCTGTGGCTACTTGAGCTTATATATAAATAAAATGGGTATAAAATGAGTTGCCAAAGGATTTATTTTTGTCTCACAGTGAATTTTCAACATGTTCCCATTTTAAAAATGGGATCTTGTAATAGTCAGTATTTTATAACTTGATAACTTTCACTAAGTATTTTCATAAACATTTTCCTACGTCATTTCATGTTCATCTGCATGATTTTAAACAGCTACATCATATTTCAATACGGGTATCTATAGTTTAGCCTATTCCCTATTGTTGAACATTTATTTGATTCTTTACTTCAAAGAACATTTTGAAGAGTATCCTAATAGCTCTAACTTTGCATACATACATGGTACTGGCTCAGAGGTTAAAGCGTCTGCCTCCAATGCAGGAGACCCGGGTTCGATCCCTGGGTCGAGAAGATCCCCTGGAGAAGGAAATGGCAATCCACTCCAGTATTCTTGCCTGGAGAATCCCATGGACAGAGAAGCCTAGTAGGTTACAGTCCACGGGGTCGCAAAGAGTTGGACACGACTGAGCGACTTCACCTTCTTTAGAGTAAATTCCCTGAAGTGGAATTGCTAAATCAAAGACCATCAGAATTTAAAGAAATTTGGTGTACACTGGCAGATTGCCTTACCAAAAGATGTTGTACAAATTTATTTTCTGACTTTCAGTGTTTTTTCATATGCCTGTTGACTGATAGCACTGAGTTTTATTTTCTTTGAAATCTCTACTAATTTTTATAGGTAAATATTGGTACTAGATTGCTTTAATTAATACTCCTTTTAATATTAGTGAGATTAAACAAATTTATTTGTGATTACTCACATTTAAAATATATCTGTTTCTCTGTTGTTGTTTTTCTTATTTTTATTGTTTATGCATTCTTACGTTACTGATTTAACCTTCTTTCACATGCTGCAAATGTTTGTTTGTAGTTTATTGCCTTTTCATTTATGTGATTATTTAATGTGTAGATTTAAATTATTATGGAGCCAAATTTTAACCAGTTTGTTTCTTTTTTTCTTTTAATTTATTCTTTATTGAAGTATACTTGAATTACAGTGTTGTGTTATTTATAGCTATACATCAAGATATATGACTCAGTTATATATAGATACATATATTTACATTCTTATTCATATTCTTTTCCATTGTGGCTCATCACAGGTTATTGAATATAGTTCACTGTGCTATACAGTAGGATCTTAATGTCTATCCATTCTGTATATACTACTAGTTTGCATCTGTAAATCCCAAACCCCTGCTCCTACCCTCTCCCATCTCCGTTCCCCTTGGCAACCACCAGTTTATTTTCTGTGTCCTTGATTCTGTTTGTTTCATAGATAAGTTGGTTTGTGTCATATTTTAGATTCCACATATAAATGCTCCCATATGGCAATTCTTTCTCTCTTTGACTTACTTCCCTTAGTATGATAATCTCTAGTTGCATAGTTTTGTTTCCTTATAGTCTTTCCGCTCAGCCTCTGTTGAATTTAGTTTATCTGCCCTTCCCAATCTTACATAAATATTTGTTTATATTTTCTTGACTTCTGAGATTTCTTATTTTATCGTTACATATTTAATCCATTGTAAATTTACATGTGAAATAAAAATTTAATTTTTTAAATAGCCAGTTCTAACACCATTAACTAGACAAATGCTAATTCTGAAGTAACCATTGTTATATATTTGATTTGTGTGTGTTTCTGCACTTTGCTGTATTGTCTTTTAGCCTAGCATTCTTTTTCTGGCACAATTTTAGAATATTTTTGATTATTATAATTTTATATGAGTTTGCATATATTCACAAATTCATTTGAAATTTATAGAATTTATGCTATATTCCATGTACTATACTGAGAACTGTCAGTAACATAGTGAGAAAAAAACAAGTCCTGACTTGGAGCCAGAATCCAGTTTACACACGAAAATGTGAACGGTGTCACAGGAAATATAAAGAAGAGGTGCATGGTGATATTAGAGTATATTAGGGCACTTTGCGGGGAAGGCAGTGGCACCCCACCCCAGTACTCTTGCCTGGAAAATCCAATGGACAGAGTAGCCTGGTGGGCTGCAGTCCATGGGGTCGCTAACAGTCGGACAGACTGAGCGACTTCACTTTCACTTTTCTCTTTCATGCATTGGAGAAGGAGATGGCAACCCACTCCAGTATTCTTGCCTGGAGAATCCCAGGGATGGGGGAGCCTGGTGGGATGCCGTCTATGGGGTCACACAGAGTTGGACACGACTGAAGTGACTTAGCAGCAGCAGCAGGGCACTTTGAACTAGAGAGAGGTCAGGCAGGGCTTCCCTGAGGATGTAATGACTGAGCTAAGAGTTGAGAGAAGGGTAGAAGGAATCAGTTTGGTGAAAGATTCAGAGCAAATGATCTTCAGAGTAGCCCACTGGCAGGTGTGAGCCTAGTTCTTTTTTTTTTTTTTCAGGCAAGACTTTATTGAGTCCCCTGCTGCAGCAAGGAGGAGCAAGAACAAACAACAGGTTCCCTTGTTTCCTTTCTCCCTGAGGGGAGATAAGTTTGTACCTTACACAGGTTGAGGGTAGGGGTGTGTTCAGGGGTCGGACATGTGCAGTTGGGGCAAATTCTGGACAAACGATACGAAAAGACCAAAAAAACCCCATGGCCACTTCTGGAGAACCAGGAGCAAAAACAGGGTGTTGCGAGCAAAAGCAGGGTGCTGAGCATGCCCCTGCACTCAGCACCTCCAGTGGGGTGGGCAGAACACCTAAGCCACTCCAATGGCCTGACCCCAGAGCCAGTTTTTTTAAGAAACTGGAAAGGAGCAAGAATGGCTAGAGTTTGAGATGCCTTTAAGATATTCTGGATGGGTGGGCATATGGGCTCAGAAAAGAGTTTGGGCTAGAGGAAAAAAAAAGCATTATCTGCATATTGGTGATTATGGGAGCCATAAAAGCAGGCTGACTTTGTTCAGGGAAAGTGTGTCAAGTAAGAAGAAGAGAGCATTGAAGACTTATTCTTGAGGAACTATATAACGTTTAATACTGGGTAGAGGAGAATGAACCTGAAGAGGGCATGGGGAAATAGTACCAGAGATGTGACAGAATCGAGGGTGGATATGAGAAACCAAGGGAAGAATTTCAAAAAAGGAGGAGATGATAAGCAGTATTGAACAGATGTTGAGAAATAAGTATTCTTTGAAGTCTAAAAAAATACCTTTTGGATTAGAAATAGAGCATAAGCTACTCCGGCAGATAGTGGGAGGAGAAGCCAGATTGTGACCAGTGCAAGGGAGGCCATGGAGATCATGAGTTGTAGAAGTGTGGATTTGGAAATAGTTACAGGTAAGCTGGAGGGAAATGTGAGATGACAGTTGTTTGTTTGCTTTAATGGGAGAGTGTTAAACATGTATAAAGGATGATGGCAAGTATCGTCTTGAGAGGAAGAAGTTTAGTATACAAGAGGCAGAAAGAATAATCAGTAGTAAATTTCACAGTAACTCATTCTAGCTAGGAGGGAAAGCTTCTTTATTTAGTGGAATAAAAGTCCCTTGCATTATTCCCCCAAATCTTTCTGGAAGTGAATGAGCTTGCTTAAAATTTATATGTTAACTTAGAGAGGATTAACTTATTTAACGATATTCAGTGTCCTTATTTCAGGAGCTGTGTTTCTCCATTTATTCAAATCTTCTTTCATGTTCCTGTGTAACTTAATAGATTTCTTCTCATAAATCTTCCATATTTTTTGATTCTTGTTTATTATTATTACTGCTTGTGTAAATAGTTCTTTTTCTATTGTATTTTCTAAAATTTTATTTTTGACTTATTTAAAAGCTAGTTATTGTTGAATATTTACTATTTCTATATTGGTTCTGATAACTTTTTGGTAGGTTCCTTAGTGTTTCCAGACCAGCAGTCTTGAGTCTGAGAAGTATCATTATATAAATAATGATAATCCTAATACTTACGCCATAATTTCTTCTTCTTTTTCTGTTGTATTATCTACAGCCTTCAGAACAATGTTAAATAATGTCAGCACTAGTAGACATACTTGACTTGTTCTTTATATTAATGAGAAGACATGTCACAGCATTAAGTATTATAATGACTTAATTCTTGATAGAACTTAATTGCATTAATAACATAATCCTATGACCCTCTTTTTTACTGGATATTTTTGAGAGAAATATCCAGTAAATTTTGATATTTTATCAAAATCCTTTTTGACATCTATCACAGTCATCTTCTTTCTTTACCTAATCAATATATCACTATTAGGTTTCAGTCCTTTAAAATGATTTTTGTCTGGTGTACCTTGTTTTTTCCTCCTTTTTAAAGAAGGTATTGCAGATATTTTGGGTTTGTCTGTGTGTGTGAGAGTATAACCTGCCTGAGAAGTGTATAAACACCAGGGTGTTTACCGTGAACTGTGAAAAAAGTCTGAAACTGTGGGAGAGGAGGGAAATGTGGTTGCTGATAATATAGCACTATAGTAACTTATTAGTTTTTGATCACTAGTTTTACTCAGCTTATGAAGATACTCTAAATAATATGTAGGATCTCTTACTGTTTGGGGGATTAATTTCTATATTATTAGTTTTTATTGAGAAATGTTACTGTTATGTCTTCTATGGTGAGGTGGTGAGTGGTGAGTGGAAATGTTAGTCACTCAGTCATGTCTGACTCTTTGTGACCCCATGGACTATAGCCCACCAGGCTCTTCTAACCATGAAATTCTCCAGGCAAGAATACTGGAGTGGGTGCCATTCCCTTCTCCAGGGGATCGTCCTGATCCAGGGATGGAACCCTGGTCTCCTGCATTAAAGGCAGATTCTTTACTGTCTGAGCAACCGAGGAAGCCCATAGTGATGGTAACTATCTTCCAATATATTTTAACTCTTTGCAGTCAACATGTTGTACACTTTAAAACTTACACAATGTTATAAGTCAACTTAAAAATTATAAAAGAGAAAGCTACTATAGTGCTTGAAGGAAATAAGTGAACTCTAACTTATCCTACCTCAGAGTAATCACTGCATCTAGCACTTACTAAACTGTCATTGTAGAGAAGTTTAGATACTTGTGTAAATATGGATACTTGATGTGTGTATCATATCTTAATAATGAAGAAAATGTCCTGTGAACTCATTAGACAATTTGAAAACTCTTTGAAAGAGCATTTGACAAAAGCGTTAGTGTAGTACAATGTATTTCAGTAGTTGGAGTTAGGTAGCACTTTGAATGGAGAAGGCAGTGGCACCCCACTCCAGTACTCTTGCTTGGAAAATCCCATGGATGGAGGAGCCTGGTAGGCTGCAGTCCATGGGGTCGCAAACAGTCGGACACGACTAAGCAACTTCACTTTCACTGTTCACTTTAATGCATTGGAGAAGGAAATGAACTTTGAAGGGGNCTTGCTTGGAAAATCCCATGGATGGAGGAGCCTGGTAGGCTGCAGTCCATGGGGTCGCAAACAGTCGGACACGACTAAGCAACTTCACTTTCACTGTTCACTTTAATGCATTGGAGAAGGAAATGAACTTTGAAGGGGTAGCTGGAATAGTATGATACCATCCACCTAGAAGAGATACTATACCACTATGAAGGTGGTGTTTTTTGTTTTTGTTTTTTTTTGAGTAGGGAGTTGCTGCTGAATCTTTCATGTGATATAAAATTTAATTCCATGATATCAATGCATGTGCTGTTTGTTAACATATTATCAATACATTTGGTGTTTGTTAACAGCTGACCATCTCTTTGCTTTTTTGCTTGTTATGTGTTTCAGCCAGAGTGAACATACATTTTCACTTGAACCTGTGGTTTCTACTTGATCTCTCCTTAAAAATCTATATAAATAAAACCTTAGGTGATTCTGAATACTCAAACTGTCAGTATATGAATTCACAGTGTTAATTAGCATTTCTTCAGTTTCTGTCATACTTGAAGCATTAATCAAATAATAAAGATGAGTAGGATTTGTTTTTCCAAAAGAAGCTTTTTAGTTTTATATTAGATTGGTATGTTTGTTGTCAGTCTAAAATTTTGGCAAGTTTTATTTGCTCCTCATTAATAAATCAGAAGATTTGGGATTTGCCTGGTGGCTTAGTGGTAAAGAATCCACCTGCCAATGCAGGAGACATGGATTTGATCCCTGGTGAGCCACAACTATTGAGCCTGTGCTCTGGAGCCCTGGAGTCGCAACTGCTGAAGCCCACACACCCTAGAGCCATGCTCTGCAATAAGAGAAGCCACCTTGACAAGAAGCCCATGCACTGCTACTGGAGAGTAGCCCCCACTCGCCGCAACTAGAGAAAAAACCTGCTTACAGGGACAAAGACCCAGCATAGCCATAAAGAAATAAATGAATTTTTTAGAAAGACTATTAAAAATAATTATGTTTAATTATGTTGGTCGTTCAGTCATGTCTGACTTTTTGGAACACCATGGACTGTAGCCCGCCATACTCCTCTGTCCTTGGAATTCTCCAGCCAAGAATACTGGAGTGAGTAGCCATTCCCTTCTCCAGGGGACCTTACTGTCTCAGGGGTTGAACCTGGGTCTCTTGCATTGCAGGCGGATTCTTTACTGTCTGAGCCACCAGGGAAACGTCTAATGAAAGTAAATTAGCTCTAAATTTTTTTAATTTAACTTTTATTTTATATTGAGGTATAGTTGTTTTCAATGTGGTGTTGGTTTCAGGTGTACAGCAAAGTGATTCAGTTTTACATGTACATATAGCCATTGTTTTTCAGATTCTTTTCCATTTATGTTATTACAGAGTATTGAACAGAGTTCCCTGTGCTATTTAGTAGGTCCTTGTTGATTATATATTTTATATATGTGCTGTGCTTAGTCACTCAGTCACGTCCAACTCTGTGACCCCATAGACTGCAGCCTGCCAGGCTTCTTTGTCTATGGGTATTCTCCAGGCAGGAATACTGGCGTGGTTTGCCATGCCCTTCTCTAGGGGATCTTCTCAACCCAGGAACTGAACCAGGGTCTCCTGCATTGCAGAAGTGTGTATATGTTAATCCAAGACTGCTGATTTATTCTTCTCACATTAGCTGCTTTGGTACTCCCCCTGCCCCCCGCCCCCAGAAAATGTGTAACATGTGAGCACCAATAATTTTCTGAACTGTAAATGAAAATGTGACCTTCCAGAGGGTATTATAGGATATATTCTCCTCTTGCCGAAAGAGGGGAATGTTTTTTCCAGAGAGTGGATGTAAATGAAAGTTGGAATGTACATTGGACTAGGTTAGGAGCGTCAAATCAAATGGTGTGTGAAGTTAAGATCTATAGAGAGCCACTCTGGCCTTGCCCTTTAGTCTTTTGTCTTGATACCCCTACTCTTTCCTCTTGATTTCTAGTGCCACCTTTGTCACCAGGCAGGTGCATGATCATGAGCAGATTACATACATTTTTAAAATTTAAAAAATATTTTGTGTGCTTCCATTGCACCCATCCTTTACTTAGAAAAGCACTTGCCCTACATATCTCTTACAGGTCTTTGAGGTTTAAATGAAGTGGATAGTATACATTAAGAGTGCATACAAAGCTCTATATAGCTATAAATAGAAGGTAGCGATAATTATTTTTCCTTTTGCTTCTTTCCCAGTCTCTTGATCTCCTCTTGATTCCAATACCAAGTGGAAAGTGGGCCTCCTCATTTATCTCTCTTACCCTTCATAAGCTTCAGCCCTCTTATTCCTTTTATCCATTCATGTACCCTTTCCTTTGCCTTGTTGATCAACTTTTTCTTTGTTCCCTTTTTCCTGCTTCCATCTCTGGGTAATCCCTCTGCTGGTCATGGATATTCATCTGTTCACTTGCCAAACCAGCAGCTTCTCTTTGAATATTTAGTATTCCCTCTGCTTATTGTGGTAATAGCCGAAGTAGGGTCTTTTCAAGAACTAGTTAAAGCATATAGAGAGATTCAGTGGTATAAATTACTAGTCTAATTTGTAATTTTTTGAATAGCTACCGTTACTTACTAATATGGTTTATGATGACTTTGGCATCTTACTGGCCTTGGTTTATATTTATTTTTAACAATGTTCTTTTACAAAAGTGCCTAAAATGGTTAGCTTCAATCATAGGTAGTCAGGTAATACAGAAGCATAACAAATCTGGCTTTATCTCTTAAAGTGCAAAATTAGGGCAAATTCTTTTACTTCTCTACACTTCACTTGCCTCAGCAGCTTTTTGGTTAAGATTAAATGAATTACCATTCATGAAAACACCTGAGATAGTGTTTGGCACACAGTAGGTGTTTTAACAGGTGTTAATTTTCTTTCTCTATCATTTTGGGATTAAAGTAGATGTACCTATTTACTTACATATGTTGTTTGTTTTCTACATCGTTTTTTTTTTTTTTTTTTTCCAGAACTATTCCATGGCAGTGTATCTTGTAAAACAGTTGTCCTCAACAGTTCTTCTTCAGAGGTTACGAGCAAAGGGAATAAGGAACCCGGATCATTCTAGAGCTTTAAGTACGTATGATAATCTTGTTTTATTTATGCAGCTGAACTGTTTTGGTAAAAGTTAGAATAGTGTTTTCTCAACTCAAGAAATTTTAGGGTTTTTTTTTTTTTTTTTACTAGAGCTTGTCACAGTGGATTAAAACAGTAAAAACTTTGTTTTGTGAGCTAGAGTAATTCAAGATTTAACAGTAGTTTTAGGGAATTCCTTGGCAGTCCAGTGGTTAAGACTGCATGCCTCCATTACAGAGGGCATGGGTTCTATCCCTGGTTGAGGAACTAAGATCCCACATACTGCATGGCGTGACCAAAAAAAAAAGTTTCAATATCTTTGTCATGACCTGTATTGTATAATTTATATTTTATTGATTAAAATTAACTTTGTAACATCAGTATATGAACACAGAATATTTTACCAAAGCTTCATAAAAATAAATGTTCAGGAATTCGAGAAGATGGAAAGAAAATCTTGGCATATATTTTACAACAATTATTGTGTATTTAAGGTTTATCCAGGAAAAACATCCAAGGATATGTGATGATAGCTCCCTTCATTAACGAAGTAAAAAGAAAGCCAGTGGGGTGGTAGATAAAATAATGAAATAAGTTCTGCTTTTAGTCAACTATGTGGCCTTGGAAAGTCAGTCTACTTCCTCTGAATTGCTCGTTCCTCATCTGTAACAAGAAGTTTATACCACGTGATAATCTAACACTCCTCCAAAATCTGCATTCTTTGGTGGAAAGGATCGTTCCTTTTGTTCTGTTGAATTTGAGAGGTAAAAAGGTGCAATTAGACTATTCTGGCCTCAGTGAGGGTTAAGCCCAGAGGTTGATGACCTTTCCAAAGAAGTAAACTAAATTCTTCCTTTATTCTCTTCTTTATAAGAGGTAGATTCTTCATAAATGAATTTGCGGGTATCTGGAGATGGGCACTTGGAAAACAAAACTTTTACAGATGAAGGTTAGACGGCTACCCTTTAAGGACATTCTTGATGTGAGTTGATTAATGAGCCCCTATCAGATAGCAACAGTTAGAACTGGACATGGAACAACAGACTGTTTCCAAATAGGAAAAGGAGTGCGTCAAGGCTGTATATTGTCACCCTGCTTATTTAACTTCTATGCAGAGTACATCATGAGAAACGCTGGACTGGAAGAGACACAAGCTGGAATCAAGATTGCCGGGAGAAATATCAATAACCTCAGATATGCAGATGACACCACGCTTATGGCAGAAAGTGGAGAGGAGCTAAAAAGCCTCTTGATGAAAGTGAAGGAGGAGAGTGAAGAAGTTGGCTTAAAGCTCAACATTCAGAAAACGAAGATCATGGCATCCAGTCTCATCACTTTATGGAAATAGATGGGGAACCAGTGGAAACAGTGTCAGACTTTATTTTTAGGGGCTCCAAAATCACTGCAGATGGTGACTGCAGCCATGAAATTAAAAGATGCTTACTCCTTGGAAGAAAAGTTATGACCAACCTAGATAGTATATTCAAAAGCAGAGACATTACTTTGCCGACTAAGGTCCGCCTNTACAGATTTCTCAAGAGGCAAGTCAGATGGTCTGGTATTCCCATCTCTTTGAGAATTTTCCACAGTTTATTGTGATCCACACAGTCAAAGGCTTTGGCATAGTCAATAAAGCAGAAACAGATGTTTTTCTGGAACTTTCTTGCTTTTTCCAGGATCCATGTATGGATGTGAGAGTTGGACTGTGAAGAAGGCTGAGCGCCAAAGAATTGATGCTTTTGAACTGTGGTGTTGGAGAAGACTCTTGAGAGTCCCTTGGACTGCAAGGAGATCCAACCAGTCCATTCTAAAGGAGATCAACCCTGGGATTTCTTTGGAAGGAATGATGCTAAAGCTGAAACTCCAGTACTTTGGCCACCTCATGCGAAGAGTTGACTCATTGGAAAAGACTCTGATGCTGGGAGGGATTGGGGGGAGGAGGAGAAGGGGACGACCGAGGATGAGATGGCTGGATGGCATCACTGACTTGATGGACGAGAGTCTGAGTGAACTCCGGGAGATGGTGATGGACAGGGAGGCCTGGTGTGCTGCGATTCACGGTGTCACAAAGAGTCAGACACAGCTAAGCGACTGAACTGAACTGAACTGACATTATCTCTTTTTTTAGTTTGTACTTTTTCTTTGTATTTAATAATGTCATAAGATACTAATACATTAGTTGCATATGTAACTTACACATATGCATGGCCTGCCAAGCCAGAGACACCAGTTCAGCCCCTGGGTTGGGAAGACCCCTCAAGAAGGGAATGGCAACCCACTCCAGTATTCTTGCCTGGGCAATTCCATGGACAGAGAAGCCTTGTGGGCTGCAACCCATGGAGTCACAAAAGAGCTGGACATGACTTAGTGACTAAACAACAGCAATAACATCTGTATGTAGCTTTATCTTTAATAATTCCACAAGATACTAACATGTTTATATATGTAATATATATATGCACATCTGTGTACACACACGCACATGTATATATATACAGAAAGAGAGCATGCTCTAAAATTTTCTGCCTAAAGGTACACATTCAGAAAAGGTTACAGACCATCTGGTCCAGCCCCTTTATTTTAGAAAAGATGAAACTAAAACTCAGAAAAGGGAGGTAACCTGCCTAACTATTAGTCACGCAGTCATGTCCGACTCTGTGATCCCACAGACTGTAGCCCACCAGGCTCCTCTGTCCATGGGATTCTCCAGGCAGGAATACTGGAGTGGGTCACCATGCCCTTCTCCAGGGGATCTTCCTGACCCAGGACTCAAACCCAGGTCTCCTGCATTGCAAGCAGATACTTTACCATTTGAGCCACCTGGGAAGCAAGTTTAACAATCTACCTAAACTGTATAGCTGAAGAAAACTAATGGTTAAAGGAAGGTAATGCTTTACCTAGTTGTCTTTTTATTTCTGCCTCATTTCACTGATTTTGATGGAGTTGAACTGTTTTTTAAATATCATGTGAGATGAATTTTAACATTTTCCTAAAAGTTTAATTTTTAAAATGTGCTTACACACCCAAATGGACCTTCTCCCTCGTTCTGCCAAAGGAGGGCTGAACTTGCACTCAAGGATGGCACTCTTCTCAGCCAGATTTCCTCTTCCTAGGGAGCTTTACCTGCTGTCTCACAGGAACAGTATTTGCAGGGATAATCACAGAGAGAATCAGCTATAGAAATCACTAACAGAAAAGCATCACAGACAGTCCTCTGGTCTTCTAAAACATTACTAACAAGCACGGTCAGCAAAACCCTGTCTCCAGGGACCATTACTTTGAGGGAACTCTGCCAATCATAGCATTACTTAGAAGGCACAGTTTTTATGTTCCTCAAATGCCTACTGTCAAACTAAACTAAAGTTTTGAATGGTTTCAAACACTTCCAGGTTTGGCGAAGTAAATATACTCTTCAATTCAAGTGTGGCCTGAGGGCCAGGAAGATGTCAGCAAAACCCTGTCTCCAGGGACCATTACTTTGAGGGAACTCTGCCAATCATAGCATTACTTAGAAGGCACAGTTTTTATGTTCCTCAAATGCCTACTGTCAAACTAAACTAAAGTTTTGAATGGTTTCAAACACTTCCAGGTTTGGCGAAGTAAATATACTCTCCAATTCAAGTGTGGCCTGAGGGCCAGGAAGAGCTTTTTCCCCAGCCTGAGTGCATACTTTAGTTTGTCAGAGCAGCAAATGCCTTTACATTACAGAGTATGGATGGGATGACCAGAGAGACCTAGAATTCTATTGCCAGCTGTCTTCCTTTGTGGAGGGTAAGGACAAAGACTTCATTTTGTCCTTCATTTTGTCCTGAATCATTTTGAAAACGATCACCCAGGATTTTTTTTTTTTTTTAAAGGCAAATGGTAAAAGTTAAGAGGCACATCTCATTTGTTTCAAAATTCTCTCCTCCTAAAACCAAAAGCCCTGCTGAATTCATAAGGAAACATTTTGCACAAAAGTGGCCCATGTGAGAAGCTGGGAACTAGAAAGGACCCCCAGTTCCCAAAAGGGAGTTATCAATAGACCTATGTAATCATAATGTCATTGCTTTGTTTTTACAGATAACAGTCTTTTCAGAATCATTTGCTCTTGGCAGACCATATATGATAATTTTCCTCCCTTTAGTAATTTCTTCACTGCTAGAGAAAATTCTGCATATGTGGAAACCATCTTGACAAATGGTGAAAAATATTTTCTTTTCACTTAGAATTGCCTTTTTTATACTGTCAGAAATTATAAACAAAATGTTGTGTGGAGAATTTTGGTAATATGAATGCCTAGCATGAGAAAAATGTAAATATACAGTTTAACAAAATGTTTACAAATAGGTCCAGAACCACAAGAGAAACACCCAGAGATATCTCAAACCTGGAATTTGGCATATGGAGGATACTTCAGTGGCATTTTTTACATTTTTATTCTGGAAAAACACTTTTGTTATTTAATCCTTTCATAAGGTATTCATTTATTAACCAAACTGATTTCCTTCAGGTGGGAATTAATAACTACATATGCTAGAAATAAAGCATATTTTAATTTTATCATGATTTTTTTTAAAAAACTCTTTTAATAGCTGCAGAATTAACTTGCAAGAATAAGGATTTTGCAGCAAAGACTGTTCTGTTCTCAAAGATTGAGCAATTGAGCTCCAAGCATACTGAATAATGGGCTGGCAGGGAGATGTAGATGGTTTTTAAGGTGCATGTAGTGGGAAGATCTGTGTGTGTGGTGTGTGTGTATGTGTGTGTGTGTGTATGTGTGTGTGTGTGTGTCTGTTCTTGACATGTAACCATAATGTAGGGCAAGCGCAGATCTTCCACTATCTATGTCAGGCACATAGAAAATGTTCAAAAAGAGATATTACCAAATCTATAGACAGTTCAAATCTGGAATAAGGGATATTTTATTATAGAATAAAAATTAATTTTGAAGCTTAATTCTATAATAAAATATCCCTTATTCCAGATTTGAACTGTCTATGGATTTGGTAATATCTCTTTTTGAACATTTTCTATGTGCCTGACATAGATAGTGGAAGATCTGCGCTTGCCCTACATTATGGTTACATGTCAAGAACAGACACACACACACACACATACACACACACACACATATACACACACCACACACACAGATCTTCCCACTACATGCACCTTAAAAACCATCTACATCTCCCTGCCAGCCCATTATTCAGTATGCTTGGAGCTCAATTGCTCAATCTTTGAGAACAGAACAGTCTTTGCTGCAAAATCCTTATTCTTGCAAGTTAATTCTGCAGCTATTAAAAGAGTTTTTTAAAAAAAATCATGATAAAATTAAAATATGCTTTATTTCTAGCATATGTAGTTATTAATTCCCACCTGAAGGAAATCAGTTTGGTTAATAAATGAATACCTTATGAAAGGATTAAATAACAAAAGTGTTTTTCCAGAATAAAAATGTAAAAAATGCCACTGAAGTATCCTCCATATGCCAAATTCCAGGTTTGAGATATCTCTGGGTGTTTCTCTTGTGGTTCTGGACCTATTTGTAAACATTTTGTTAAACTGTATATTTACATTTTTCTCATGCTAGGCATTCATATTACCAAAATTCTCCACACAACATTTTGTTTATAATTTCTGACAGTATAAAAAAGGCAATTCTAAGTGAAAAGAAAATATTTTTCACCATTTGTCAAGATGGTTTCCACATATGCAGAATTTTCTCTAGCAGTGAAGAAATTACTAAAGGGAGGAAAATTATCATATATGGTCTGCCAAGAGCAAATGATTCTGAAAAGACTGTTATCTGTAAAAACAAAGCAATGACATTATGATTACATAGGTCTATTGATAACTCCCTTTTGGGAACTGGGGGTCCTTTCTAGTTCCCAGCTTCTCACATGGGCCACTTTTGTGCAAAATGTTTCCTTATGAATTCAGCAGGGCTTTTGGTTTTAGGAGGAGAGAATTTTGAAACAAATGAGATGTGCCTCTTAACTTTTACCATTTGCCTTTAAAAAAAAAAAAAAATCCTGGGTGATCGTTTTCAAAATGATTCAGGACAAAATGAAGGACAAAATGAAGTCTTTGTCCTTACCCTCCACAAAGGAAGACAGCTGGCAATAGAATTCTAGGTCTCTCTGGTCATCCCATCCATACTCTGTAATGTAAAGGCATTTGCTGCTCTGACAAACTAAAGTATGCACTCAGGCTGGGGAAAAAGCTCTTCCTGGCCCTCAGGCCACACTTGAATTGGAGAGTATATTTACTTCGCCAAACCTGGAAGTGTTTGAAACCATTCAAAACTTTAGTTTAGTTTGACAGTAGGCATTTGAGGAACATAAAAACTGTGCCTTCTAAGTAATGCTATGATTGGCAGAGTTCCCTCAAAGTAATGGTCCCTGGAGACAGGGTTTTGCTGACCGTGCTTGTTAGTAATGTTTTAGAAGACCAGAGGACTGTCTGTGATGCTTTTCTGTTAGTGATTTCTATAGCTGATTCTCTCTGTGATTATCCCTGCAAATACTGTTCCTGTGAGACAGCAGGTAAAGCTCCCTAGGAAGAGGAAATCTGGCTGAGAAGAGTGCCATCCTTGAGTGCAAGTTCAGCCCTCCTTTGGCAGAACGAGGGAGAAGGTCCATTTGGGTGTGTAAGCACATTTTAAAAATTAAACTTTTAGGAAAATGTTAAAATTCATCTCACATGATATTTAAAAAACAGTTCAACTCCATCAAAATCAGTGAAATGAGGCAGAAATAAAAAGACAACTAGGTAAAGCATTACCTTCCTTTAACCATTAGTTTTCTTCAGCTATACAGTTTAGGTAGGTTGTTAAACTTGCTTCCCAGGTGGCTCAAATGGTAAAGTATCTGCTTGCAATGCAGGAGACCTGGGTTTGAGTCCTGGGTCAGGAAGATCCCCTGGAGAAGGGCATGGTGACCCACTCCAGTATTCCTGCCTGGAGAATCCCATGGACAGAGGAGCCTGGTGGGCTACAGTCTGTGGGATCACAGAGTCGGACATGACTGCGTGACTAATAGTTAGGCAGGTTACCTCCCTTTTCTGAGTTTTAGTTTCATCTTTTCTAAAATAAAGGGGCTGGACCAGATGGTCTGTAACCTTTTCTGAATGTGTACCTTTAGGCAGAAAATTTTAGAGCATGCTCTCTTTCTGTATATATATACATGTGCGTGTGTGTACACAGATGTGCATATATATATTACATATATAAACATGTTAGTATCTTGTGGAATTATTAAAGATAAAGCTACATACAGATGTTATTGCTGTTGTTTAGTCACTAAGTCATGTCCATCTTTGGGAACAACCTCCCTCCCTCATCTGGACTGCCAGTTCAAATGGGGAACCCCCGTCTTCCTCAGGGTGCTCCGCAGCAATTCCCCTACCCACCAAACTATGGTACAAATCCAGGAACCCCACCTGCCTCTACCAGCCCTTTTTCACAACTGGCAGCAAATCCTGAGGCGCCCTTGGCCAACCGCAGCAGCATGGTGAACAGAGGCATGACAGGAAACATGGGTGGGCAGTTTGGCACTGGAATCAATCAGATGCAGCAGAACGTCTTCCAGTACCCAGGATCAGGTATGAGGATTTACACCTTTATGTTGTTTTTGTACGTACAGTTGGCCCTTGGTAGCCATGGATTTCATATCTGTGGATTCAACCAACCCCAGTGGAAAATATCCACCTCCACCAAAAAAAAAAAATTCCAGAAAGCTCCTCAAAGCAAAAGTTGAATTCCCTGCACCCTGGGAACTATTTATATCGTATTTACATAGCATTTGCATGTACTAGGTATCAAAAGTGACCTAGAGATGATTTATGGAGGGATGCGCATGGGTTCTATTTCCCCATTTTATCTAAGGTACTTGAGCATCCATGGATTTTTGTATCTGTGAGGGTCCTGAAACCAATCCCCCAGGGATATAAAGGAGGACTGTACCACATCAGACTCAGGTCTCTCTCTTCATGTGTGTTTTCAGTTCACTGACATTGAGGCAGTTTGCTGAAGAGGAAAGATGCTGAGGGAGTTCCCTGGTTGCCTAGAGGTTAGGATTGGGGCTTTCACTGGCATGGCCTGGATGAACTGAGATCCCACAAGGCACTGACACAGGGGTCAGGAGATCCAAGCTCTAAGCTTAGCTCTTGCTACCAAATGGTTGAGTGGTTTGAGGCTTCTCCCTTCCATAGCTAAGGACCTGTCTGACATTAAAATTTTTAACATTTTGTCTGCAAAGCACATTTTTACTGTCTTACTTTCTCTCATGGATCCCTATAATAAAAGTCCGTGTCAGACGGTGGGCATAAATACATAGACTCAAAATTTGCATACAGATTTTTTATTATCTTGGAATTTGTTTTTGATAGTTTACATAGGGATTGTCAGTCTTCACAGATTATCTCAGACCTCTCATTGGTGTCTCCACTCTTAGCTTCTTAGGTTGTAAGCTATTCCTCTGAAATATCAGGCAACTTTTTGGCTTCCAAAAGCTTTGTTCTTTTTTAAAATTTTTTATCAGCACTATCTCTCTCCTATTTCCTCTGTCCTGTTATTGTTGTTCGATCAGTCAGTCATGTCCAACTCTTTGCGACCCATGGACTGCAGCATGCCAGGCCTCCCTGTCCTTCATCTCCTGGAGACTACTCAAACTCATGTCCCTTGAGTCAGAGATGCCATCTAACCATCTCATCCTCTGTCATCCCCTTCTCCTGCCTTCAGTCTTTCCCAGCATCAGAGTCTTTTCAAATGAGTCAGCTCTTCACATCAGTGGCCAAAGTATTGGAGTTTAAGCTTCAGAATCAGTCCTTCCAATGAATATTCAGGATTGATTTCCTTTAGGATTGACTGGTTTGCTCTCCTGCAGTCCAAGGGACTCTCAAGAGTCTTCTCCATCACCACAATTCAAAACCACTCCTTTATCCTAGGTTATGATATCTTTTTTTATTTTTCTATCACTTGGAGATTCTAATTAGTAGTGGCAATAAAACACATTTGACTAATCTACCAGGTTTAACTAAACTTTGATGCTAAATTAATGGCAGGTTTCTGTTAAAAAAAATTGAAAACCATTTATTTTATAAATGAAAGAAAAACTTTCATCCTGCTTCAAAATGAATTTCAATGAGAAGTCTGCTATTTGACTTTGAATAAAATGTTGAAGCTGTATAGAGATTTTTGTCACATGGCAGTATGCTTATCAACTTTGACAGCGAAATCAATTTAGACTTCTTATTCTGGTGGCAACAAGTGCTGAAATTCTTTTGACTGTTAAATTAAGTATCTGGGGAGACATGTGTCAAAGAGCATCAGAATTCTCTAAGACATTTTAATCAAAATTAAGCTATATCAGTTTCTTTGTCCTCAAGACAATGAAGTCATCTTTGGCTGGTTTATATCACTTACACTATATGTGTGGGCAAGAAAAGGATTATAAATCCGTATCTTAATTATAAGATTGTCTGTCTGAACAGGAGTGGCTTTCAGAAGAGTTGTATTTTCCTGTCTTTTTTTTTTTCCTTTCTTGTATCTTTGATTTCTCTATGCAAAGAATCTGACACGGTTCCTTCACCTTATTCTAGCCTACAGAAGTACTTCCTCCAGCATTAGAAGTCTTATG
Source organism: Oreotragus oreotragus (assembly GCA_006410675.1). Classification (NCBI taxonomy): domain Eukaryota; kingdom Metazoa; phylum Chordata; class Mammalia; order Artiodactyla; family Bovidae; genus Oreotragus; species Oreotragus oreotragus. Next base: position 387,780 of record SJYX01003064.1, on the reverse strand, counting down.
TGATTAAGTCTTATGTAGTTTCCCCACTGCTCTTCCAAAATGACAACTTAGCCAAAACAGCAAATAGATTCTTAGTAGCATTTTTGATATTGATTGTAGAGCTTTAAATCAAAAGATTCATTTCATTCGTTGGGGAAAAAATAACTACAGATAAGCCAAACATTAATAAATTCCCCAGTAAAACTCTCTTTTTAAAAAATAAGGTATTTACTGTACTTCTCAAAAAACTAAAAACTACCATGTGACCCAACAGTTCCCCTCAGTTCAGTTCAGTTCAGTTGCTCAGTCGTGTCTGACTCTTTGTGACCCCATGAATCAGAGCACGCCAGGCCTCCCTGTCCATCACCAACTCCCGGAGTTCACTCAGACTCCCGTCCATCGAGTCTGTGATGCCATCCAGCCATCTCATCCTCTGTCGTCCCCTTCTCCTCCTGCCCCCAATCCCTCCCAGCATCAGAGTCTTTCCCAATGAGTCAACTCTTCGCATGAGGTGGCCAAAGTACTGGAGTTTCAGCTTTAGCATCATTCTTTCCAAAGAAATCCGAGGGTTGATCTCCTTCAGAATGGACAGGTTGGATCTCCTTGCAGTCCAAGGGACTCTCAAGAGTCTTCTCCAACACCACAGTTCAAAAGCATCAATTCTTCGACTCTCAGCCTTCTTCATAGTCCAATTCTTATCTATTATCTGGAAAAAAAGAAAACACTTATTTGAAAAGATACGTGCACTCCAATGTTCATAGCAACTTTATTTTCAATAGCCAAGATATTGAAGCAACCTAAATATCCATCAACAAATGAGTGGATGAAGAGGATGTGGTATATGTATACAGTGGAATACTACTTGGCCATAAGAAATACAATGAAATGTTGCCATTTGCAACATGGATGGACTTGGAGGCTATTTTGCTAAGTGAAATAAGTCAAACAGAGAAAGACAAATATTGTGTGATATATCAGTTACATGTGGAATCTAAAAAAATAAAACAAATTAGTGAATATAAAAAGAACAATAATGACAAAACCAGATACATATATAGAAACCATTAGTGGTTACCAGTGGGGAGAGGGAAGGAGGAAGGGGCAAGTTAGGGGCAAGGCAAAAGCTACTATGTATAAAATAAGCTACAAAGATATCTTGAACATCACAGGGAATTTAGTCAATATTTTATCATGATTATAAATATATAACCTTTTAGGATTGTGAATCCTGTGTTGTACACCTGAAACTTATATAGTATTATACAGCTATACTTCAATTAAAAATTAACTAATTAAAAAAAAAGTTCTGTAAATTTTCAGTTATGATTTCTAATGGTTTTTCCTATGGTCATGTATGGATGTGAGAGTTGGACTGTGAAGAAGGCTGAGCAACGAAGAATTGATGCTTTTGAACTGTGATGTTGGAGAAGACTCTTGAGAGTCCCTTGGACTGCAAGGAGATCCAACCAGTCCATGCTAAAGGAGATCAACCCTGGGATTTCTTTGGAAGGAATGATGCTAAAGCTAAAACTCCAGTACTTTGGCCACCTCATGCGAAGAGTTGACTCATTGGAAAAGACTCTGATGCTGGGAGGGATTGAGGGCAGGAGGAGATGGGGGCGACCAAGGATGAGATGGCTGGATGGCATCACGGATTCGATGGACATGAGTCTGAGTGAACTCCGAGAGATGGTGATGAACAGGGAGGCCTGGCGTGCTGCGATTCATGGGGTCACAAAGAGTCGGACAGGACTGAGCAACTGAACTGAACTGATCCTTAATGCTTCATCTCTGGAAAGCCAAGAAAGGAGGACTTCTATCCTGTTCCTGTTTCTTTTTTAAAAAAAATATTTATTTGGCTGCACTGGGCCTTAGTTTCAGCATGCAGGGTCTAGTTCCCTGACCAGGGATCAAACCCAGGCCCCCTGAAGTGGGCGTACAGTCTTAGCTGCTGGGCCACCAGGGAAGTCCCCTGCTCCTATTTCTTGACAAAGCCACCTGGAAAAGTGGTGATCCAAAACCCCTTTTCCTTTGAAGCTGACGTGATTTCCCTCAGGGCTGTGGATCGCATCTTTGATCCCTTGCAAATTCTATGTAGAACACAGTGATCGAGATGAGTGGGTGGAACTTCCTTCTTCTCTAGGCAGTGTAACGAGATGTGTTACTACCCATTCTAAGTGCTCTATCTGGTACCTGGATTTTTCTTCCAGTCCAACTTTTGATTGACAAAAAATGCTTTTCACAAAATAAGATTTAAAACAAAAATAAAGTTAGTATTTGTACTACAAACAAACCCCACAGGCTAGGTACAGTGGAGAGAGTAACAGTTTCATCCAGTTGCATTTTGAAATGAAATGGCAGAGCTTTCAGGTCTTCCATGGAAAAAACAAAAGCACAGAGAAAAATTTTTTATTTTTCTGGAGAGCATAAAAACATTTAAAGGTGCAATATTTTAAATATTTTCTGTTGCTCTAAATTATAAACTTGCTCTAAGGTGATTAACAAGCTGGTAGAAAGCTTCAAGACCAGGTTTTATGTTGCTACAAGTTCAAGTTCTAGAGAAATTTTAACCCTTTCAAATCAAGTCTTCTCCAAAAACAGAAAAACAAAAACCACCATGTTTTTCTAAATAAAGTTGTATTAGAACACAGCCATGCTCATTAGTTTACATATTGTCTGTTGCTGACTTCACACATTAGAGTTAAGTAGTTCTTACAGAAATGTTATGACCTGCCAAACTGAAAATCTTAACTATCTGAGCCCTTTGAGGAAAAAGTTTGCTGACCCCTGTGTTAATCAGTGATAGTAAAAGGATGAATAAATTAATTTTGCTTTAGTCCTTTGTCTTGGCATTTTTCAACTTAATGTTTATTATTGTTGTTTAGTTGCTAAGTCATGCCTAACTCTTTTGCGACCCCATGAATTGTAGCCTGCCAGGCTCCTCTGTCCATGGGATTTCCCAGGCAAGAATGGGTTGCCGTTTCCTTCTCCAGGGAATATTCCTGACCCAGGGACAAACCCATGTCTCCTGCATTGACAGGCAGGTTCTTTATACCTGAGACACAAGGGAATCCCACAGCTTAATACAGGCCCAAAATAAATGAAGGAACATAGGTAATAATAATGACAGAGCATGCTTTCTTTTATTTCTGAAAACAGAAAATTTTTCTAGATTATTGTGCCATAAGGATGAGTGCATAAGAACAGGATTAGAAATTTTAAATTTATTATCTACTGTGGTAATATCCAAAGAAAATATGAGGGAAATTTAAAAAGAAACTTTTGTACCTATTTCATGGATTCTTTAGAGCCAATCCAGAGCCCCCTCTTCTGTGAACTATAGTAAACATGCTACTTGCGCTCACTCCTGAGCAACCTCATCTACTCCTTTGGCTTCAGTGAGTTCTTTATGCCAATGACTCTCTATCTATCTCTAAACCAAATCACTCAGCTCATGTGTACAGCTGCCTGCTGGACAAACATTCTTGAGTTTTCCACCAGGACCCAAACTTGACCAGAGCTAGATTCATCAGCTCCATTTCCCCTTCCCTTCATGTCTCCATGTTCTACCTTAACAAGCCTCTCAAGTTTCAAGAAAGAATACATACCTTGCTCTCTCTTCTAGACTTTTGTGTATCCTCTGTCTAAAATGTCCTTCCCTCACCTGGCTCACTCCTGTTCCTCCCTCCCCTCAGAGGTATCTCCTCTAGGAAACCCTCCCTGTCTCTCCCAATCATAAGCATTCACCACCTTGTCTTATAGCCACTTGTTTATCAGCTGCCTTTCTTTTTAAACAGCTAACACTTCCTTGAGTGAGCTAAGTGTGACCTTTGAATTCTTGGTTTCTCAGGTGCTTAGCACGGTGGTCTGGTGGGGAAAGCAGATGCTCAATGAGTCTTTCAAGGGAAAAATAAATCCTAATTCTGGTTGCTGCTGCCAGATGGCTGTGGTGCTGTTTACACTCCAGCAGGGAGACTTAGCATAATCAAAGATAGGATTGTAGAATTTTTAAACTAGAAGGAACAAGATGTCTGGTCCAAGAAATCCAAGGTCCAGTGTAGTGACAGAACTGGGACCAGAACTCTACCCCTCCAAGCTTATTATTCACTGGACTGGTTCTTTCTACTAAAACTAGGTCATCTGATAAAGAAAACATGGGCAGTTAGAATGTGAAATGAGGCCAGGAAAAAAAAAAAGTCAAAAAGCTTGCTAATGTACTTAACAATCTTATTTTATTGTTTATCTTTGATCCTACAGAATAATATTCACAATACGTTAAGCATCTCTCCCCTCACATATATATTTTTCCTGAAAGAAATTCTTTTATCATAAATAAAATTTAAAATGCATTAGGAACAGATACATATTTTTTAAGGATCATAACTAGAATAGTTAAAATTTTAAATGTAGAATTAACCAGACAGTCGATATAAAAATGAAGATGATGGATGTGGAAAACCTACCCTCTCGAGTCATAAATGAAAATAATAATTTCTGTATATATTCTAAGTCAAGAATTATTTACCAGGGATTAAATTATATATAGAGGAAGCAACAAGGAAAAAATATGTAGCTTTAGTTATATAAATTTTACCAAGAAGAGAGGTAGCTAAACATTTAGTGAAAGAAAAAATTCAGAAAGTGCAAAGTTGACTAAACTTTCACAGAAAATTTAAAATACTTTTTAAAATTTGTAGCCTATAAAAAGCAACAGTGAATAAAGTAACTACATTTCTGGCCAGATTAACCAAAGAGAGAAGTCTTTGTATTAATAATGACAGAACACAAAATATTATATAGGAACCTGTAATTATGTTTACAAGGAGACATTTAAGGGCATAGAAACATACTTATGGTATAATGATAAGGGAAAGAAGCAGTCCACAAAGTTATGCAAGACTTCATAGAGGAAGATTTGAATGAATTATACTAAATTATGGGTAATCACATTACAATATTCTTTTTTTTCCTGCACCTTTATAACTTTCTCTACCTCAGTAGTATTTAACTATGAAATATTTGGTCAGGAAAAAAAAAAAAAAAGCACAAAGTGCTAATGTAACAGAAAACATCTGAAGAAGCTCGTTTTTTCTTTTTTAAATTGTTGTCAGCTTCCACTTTTGGTCATGGAGTCATAGGGACGAGATTTACTCTTCCCTCTGAAACAAACCAAAAATTGAACAATGGTTGTAGAAATTGTCCAGGCTCTGCTGTAGGAAGGGGAGATCCAGCAGAAGCCAGTGGTTTCCCATAGTTGAGGTAGTGGCACTTGGAGTCTGGGAAAGCCAGGGCAGCTAGAGTGAAACAGTACCACAGAGAAGAGAACCGCAAAGAGAGAGAGCCACGGGGATGTACAGAAGGTCCTGCCCAGGTCTCAAGTTGAGAACTGATCAGTGTTTGTGTGCCTGTACACAAATCAAGGCCAGGGAAAACCACCCAAAAAGAACTGAAGGAACGTCTTCAGAGTTCACACAGGGCCAGTTCCTCTTTCCACCAACCAGAATAGAAAACTTCAAAATTCATGAGTGTCAAGTAGAATACTCAGAAATGTTTGTACCTCAGTAGCAGGGCAAAATAAGCACCAGACTAAACTTTGCTCTTGTCGCTCTAGGCCCAGTACCCAAAAGAATTAAAACTGTTACCATGTAACCTACCCAGGACCCAGACAAAAGTCAAAAATAAGTTTAAAATATTTTTAAAAATCTAGCACCCAACAGGGTAAAATTCACAAACCCTGGAAGCTGATTTTTTTTTAAATTATCAGACGTGCAAAGATACAGGAAAATAAAACCAATAACAAGAAGAAAAATGAGTCATCAAAACCAACCCAGAAATTACACGGGTGACAGAATTAAAAGTTATAAATTATGCATTCTGTATGTTAATAAATCTAGAGGAAGTCTTAAACGTGTTAACTAAAGGTATGAAACATATAAATAAAACCAAAATCAAACTTGTGGAGATAAAAACTACAGTGTATGAGATGAAAAATATACTGGACAGGATAAGCAGCAGATTAGACCTTATAAAAGAAAAAGTTAGTGAACTTGAAGATACAACAATGGAAAACTATACATAGTGAAATCAGAGAGGAAAAAAATTGAAAAGACAGTAATTTGCCCCAAATTGATCTTATAATTACACTATCCTTATCTGAATATCAACATGCTTTTTTGAGACACTGACAAGCTTCTGCCAAAATTTGTGTGGAAATATAAAGGACCTAGAATAGCCAAGACAGTTTTGCAAATTCAGAACAAAGGTGGATGACTACCAGTTTCAAAAGTTATTAATACAACAATCAGGACAGCGTAGTATTAGAACGAGTATAGACATACAGATCAAAAGAAGAGGGCTGCAGAGGATGAAATGGTTAGATCACATCACCAACTCAACGGACATGAATTTGAGCACACTTCCGGAGTTAGTGAAGGACAGGGAAGCCTGGTGTGCTGCAGTCCATGGGGTCATAAAGAGCTGCACGTGACTTAGCAACTGAACAACAAGAAACATATAGATGACTATAACAGAATAAAGAGTCCAATTATAAACCTTTACTTTTATGGTCAGTTGATTTTCAACAGTTATATCAATGGCTGCTAATAAGCACTATCCTGAATAAAAAGGAACACACTACCAATTGATGCCACAGAATGGTTGAACCTCAGAAACGTTAATACTGAGTGAAAGATGCCAGGTACACAAGATCTCAGGTATATGAATGGTTTCCAATGAAAGGCAAATCTGTAGGGACAGAAAGCAGATCAATAGTTGCCTGAGGTTAGAGGTGGGTATGGGCATTCACCACAAACAAGCACAGGGAAATTTAAGATGTGGTAAAAATATCTAAGCTGGATGGTGGTGATGGTTGTACAACTCAATAATTTTACTAAAACTCTGACTTACGCAATTCAGTAGGTGAATTTGATGCTATATAGATTGTGTATGTTTGTGCTTAGTCACTCAATCATGTCCGACTCTTTGCAACCCCATGGACTGTAACCTGCCAGGCTTCTCTGTCCATGGAGATTCTCTAAGCAAGAATACTAGAATGGGTTGCCATGCCCTCCTCCAGGGGATCTTCCCAACCCAGGGATCGAATCCAGGTCTCCCACATTGCAGGCGGATTCTTTACCAACTGAGCCACCAGGGAGGCCCAAGAAATCTGGAGTGGGGAGCCTGTCCCTTCTCCAGGGGATCATCCCAACCCAGGAATTGAACCGGGGTCTCCTGCCTTGCAGGCAGTTTCCTTACCAGCTGAGTTGCCGGGGAAACCCGCTAAATAGATTACATCTCAGTAAAGCTTGGGGAAAAACAAAAAGAGGGAAGGGAAGAAGAGCCCATAAAGACAACTGAGGAGAAGGAGATAAACCTTTCTCACTTTTCATTTCATACATGGGTTTTTCTTACCTTTTTTCCTCTTCAACTTATTTCTTAAGCTTAAAAAAAATTTTTTTATTGATATATAATTGACACAGCATTGTATTAGTTTCAGGTGTACAACATGATGGTTTGATATTTATGTGTGTTGCAAAATGATCACCACAGTAAGTCCAGTTAATATCCATTACTGTACATAGTTACAGATGTTTTTCTCATGATGAAAACTTCCAAGATCCACTCTCTAGCTACTTTCAGATATACATTACAGTACTATTAACTATAGTCACTATCCTATACATTACATCCCCAGGACTTAGTCATTTTTTTCTTCCAGTTTGAGATGTAAGTGACATAGAACACTGTATGAGTTTAAGGTGTACAGCATAATGATTTGACTTACATATGTCATGAGCTGTTTATCAAACAGATGTTTAGTGAACATCTGCCCTAGCCGTTCTACTTATTTTTTATTACAAAAGAAATCTTTTATGTGTGCTCAGATTTGTTTTTGATACTTAAAAATTCATATAGTCAGAAAAGAACAGAAAAGAAAATCATGTGTAATCATGGTACCCAGATCAATATCTTAGTGAATGGAAATGTTCTTCCACTTCTCTTTTACATGTTTATTTATCTGTTTATACTAAAATTTCCTGTTTTGTTTTTGAGAGATTGAAATCTTTTCCTTACTCTGTTGAACAGGCTGTTTCTACCTATGTTATGACAGACCCTTCTGGATTGATTTTTTATGGTGTTGATAAATGTATAGTGTATTCACATGAATTAATTTGTGTCAATTTGTAGGAATGGTTCCCCAAGGTGAGGCCAACTTTGCTCCATCTCTAAGCCCTGGGAGCTCCATGGTGCCGATGCCAATCCCTCCTCCTCAGAGCTCTCTGCTCCAGCAGACTCCGCCCGCTTCTGGCTACCAGTCACCAGACATGAAGGCCTGGCAGCAAGGAGCAATGGGAAACAACAAGTAAGGGGGCAGCTTTTGTATATGAGCATCCCAATACTTCACAGCACGTAAGAACAGATACACCTTCAGAATCCAAATAGAAGATTATTAGCTTCTATCCATTTGCAGATTCAAAGAACTGAATTTTATGTTGACAAATAGCGTCTTTTAAGTCCTTTAAGTTTAAAGTCAATTTTAAAGCAAATGTATATGTTTTTAGTACAGAAAAGTACTGTAGTGGCCCCAAACCTTTTTGTCCGACTCCCCAGCGCATCTAAAGAATACGCTCAACTCCTAAGTAACAGAGCTTCCCTGGGACAGAGGTAGGAATGAGTACTTTTTAAAAAATCAGTCTTTGCAAAACCACTTAAAAATCTAAAGCAAGAATGGCAAAATGTTAGAGTTCACTGGAGCTGAATAGTGGGCATGTGAGTTTTCACTCTTGGTATGTTTGAAGGATTTCATAGCAACCACAAAGGTTTTAAGTCTTCTAAGGTCATTCTGCCTTATCTGGCTTTTTGAATCTCTAGATTTTCAGTGGCCTCATTTTACCCATTTTACTTAGAATTATCTTACTAAAGTCATTTTCCTCCCAAATTGTGGCTGCTAAACTTTTCACACATCACTTGAGTTTTATAAGTGTTTTAATTTGGGTGTGTCTTGGTTCTAAATGACAGGGAAGCCTTTTGATCTGACAACATAATAAGTAAGGTAATTAATGTTGAAAACTTAAGACCATATTCTCTCAAAGTTCATTGAAAGGTGAGAGAGGAAACTTCCTGTTAGAGAACTGTGTAGCTCTCTGTGAGGACTGGTGTCAGCTAGGTAGAAATAGAACTGTCTGTGTGATGTGTAAGAACTTAGTCTCCTAGTGTGTTCTAATCCCAGCTTCTTGAACTCACTTTAGGTTCCATGACCCATCATTATAATTACTCCCTAACAGGCATTCTTAGCCCTCTTGCCCAGCTCTCCCTCCCATTTTGCAGTTATGCCTAGCAAAATGTTCCCTAACGGAATCTAACTAAACGCTTGCTCCACACCTACGCCTGATCATTTACATGTGCCTTGAGGAAAAAAAACAACGCAGTAATGGTGACAGATCTGCTCACCTTTGCAGTTAAATTCCTTCCTCTTTTTCCAGTCCTTATGAATCTGTCAGGCTTTCATCCCAATCATTCCACCAAAAGTATTCTTATCAAAGTCTTTACTGTCCTTTACAGTGCCAAATGCAGTGAGCGTTGATAGCACTTTGACATATTCGAGCACTCTTTCTTCATTTGGTTTGTGGAACAGCTTTCTCTCGAGAAAGGTGACTCTCCTCCTAACTCTCAGTCTCTTCTGCTGGGTCCTCCTCATCTCTCGGACCTCCGCTTTAGGGCCTCCGAGCTCATTCTAGGACCTCTTCCTCACATCCACTTCCTCTCTTGATTATATCTTCCAGTCTTACTGATAATACATGCTTATCTCTATGATTCCCAGAGTTAGGTCTCTAGCCCAGATTTCTGTCCTAAACACCATACCATATATACAGCAGCCTAATGGACAGCTCCACTTAGAAATCTAATAGGCATCTCAAACTTAACATGACAATAACTAAAATAATATTCTTCCCCAAACCTGCTCGACTCATACTTCTTTCACATCTCAGTAAGCGGTTCCATTCTTCCAGTTATTCAGAAGACCTTTTTTTCTTTCTCTCACATGCCACATCCAACAGCAAATCACATCAGCTTCTTAGCAGCTCTCACTGTTTACCTGTCCCACTCGTACCCTTCAGCGCAAGCCAGCCTCATCCTTTTTCTGGACCGCTGCAGTGACCTCCTGCCTTCCTGCTTCCACCCTTGCTCCGCTTCAGTTTCGTCTGCACATTGTGATGCTTTTAAAACATGAGGCAAGATATCAGTCCTTTACTCAAAACATGCCACTTATTCAAAATACAATATAGGGCCTGTGACACCCTGCATAATCTTGCTCCTGGGTACCTCTCTGACCTCATCTGTATTCTCATCACTCACTCTGCCATAGTGGCTTCTATTGATTCTTCTGTTCCTCAGATATGCCAAGTACGTTGCATACTCAGGCCTTTGCATTTTTAAATCCCTCTGCTGGAATCTTCTTCTCTCAGTAGCCACATGGTTTTCTCTCTCATGCTTCAAGTCTCACCTTATTAGACATAGATATTGAATGTCACCATTTTAGACTTCCCTACCATCATTTCTAAATGCCATTTCCCACTCTTTGGTCCCTCCATTTCCTTCTTTATATCTCTTGATTATGCTTACTGTCTGACATATTGTGTGTTAGTCTCGTTATGGTATGTCTCCTCCAACTGAAATATAAACCTCAGAAGAACAAGGATTTTGTTTACTTCTGTATGCCCATCCTTTAAGACACATGAGCACTTCGTATACATGTGTTGAAGAAATGAGTGCAGAGATTCCCTGTTCCTCAGTCATATTTTGGGTTCTCATTCAAATATAGACTTGAGATTTTGTTGTACTTTAGCTGTTTCTGTGGACTTTGACTTTCTCAAATCATTTGAGAAAGAAAATAGTTATCACTAACTTTTCAAACATTCATACTTGCTTATTTAGTTCATGTATAAAAGCTTATTAATCAACACAGGCAGCATATAATTTTTGATCCCTCACTGTCTCTTTTGCACAGTGCAAGATAGCACAAGAAACTGGGGAAAAGGCCCTTGTCAGCTTACCTAGAGTGTAGTTAGTGACAGGAGTAGGTCAGAGAGAAATAAAACATGAAACAAAAACTCACTAAGCAGAATGGTGTGATACAGTTTGGAGACAGTATAACTAACGTGAGTCTTTTTCTCTGGTGGCAAGAGAAACAGAGGGTCAGGTTAAACAAACCTATTTGCCCAGGGCAGTGTTTTCTGTGTAACTCTAGTCCCAAAGGAGAGTCTCGGGCCTTATTAGCATTTTAAAGCAAAGTCCTGTGGTTTAACCCTTTGTTTCTCAGACTTACTTGACCCGGAACTCCTCCCTGTTTGTTAATACCTGTAATATCTGACACTTGCTTTAGGCTGACTTTGTCATGTCTCCCCTCACCGCCCCCCACCACCACTATTTAGGGGCTACCAAATACCTGGTGCTAGCTTAAGGAAACTGTGGTAACTACCATGAGGCCAGTCAGGGGTTAGGTGGGGGGAGGGGTCCTCCATGCATTGGGCCTAAGGTGCCAGTGAACCCCACAATCCATTCCAGGCCGTGGAGCAGTGACTAATGCTACAGAAGGGCTTGGTCTTCTTTCAAGGAGGGAAGAACCCAAAATGGAACTATTGGCAGTGAAAGAACTTAAACTACTACATAGTCCCAAATAGAAATTTGAAAAGAAATTAAATCCTAAACCTTTTTCACTAAGTATGACATCACTGCAGTCCTTGAAGCTTCTGCATGCATTAACTTACATAGCTCTCTGCCTCCTCAGTAGTGATTTATGTATCAGTTGACAAATGAGCACTGTCTAAGGCAGAAATGTTCTCATTAGAAAATGGGCAGTAGACTAATAGGTTTTTTTTTTTTCTCACCTTTAGTTGTGGGGACACTGTCTGACAAGCATACACTCTGCAGACACTAATGGTCCACAGATGCATTATTGACCATTTCCTAGGCATATAATTTTCTTCGTGCATTTGTGTTTTATAATTACTTAGGGAAAATTCACTTCTTTTCTTCAGACATGATGAATAGGCTGTTTCTCAGCCTGTGAATTTCAGTATGATTACCTTAATTTACCGGAAGCTATAAATGTCAGTACATCCTGCTTTCCTCCAAAGAGCTAGCAAGGAACAGAAAAGCCATTGATGGAGTCAATAATTTTTGAAATCAAATTCTTTAGAATTAACATTAAAATGGGTGGAATTTTACCAGCAGCTTATTGTTTAAAAATTGATAAATAATCTTAAAACATTTGGTGTTTTGTAGAACTTACCAAAAACACACATAAAAAAGCAAATTCATATTATTTTCCTTTAGATGTGTTTATCTGTATCACTATATCATTCAGATATAAAGTTTCAAATTCTACTTACTTGGAGTTTATTCCGTACTCTTCTGCCTATTAACAGAAACTGGTTTAACATTGAAATCCTTGGTGTAACAACAGTCTAGACATTGGTGGTGAAGAAGGAAGTCTGTAAAACAGGCACTCTGAAAACATAATTATTGCCCTTGTATCTTGCTTCCTAGAAAAGACATGAAGCTATCTTCACATCTGAGAAGACCATTGAAGTCTTCAAAAGCATTTTGTTTTCCAAATAAAAATACCTGGTTATACATTTCTGATTTCCTCTTAGTTTATAGTATATTGAAAGAGGCCAGAAGCTGAAACCTTGAGAAGTGACAGTAAGCAGTAGGACACTGAATAAAGGCTTTTGAATTTTAATGTGCATTTTTGACTCGATGGACATGAGTTTGGGTAGACTTCAGGAGTTGGTGATAGACAGGGAGGCCTGGCGTGCTGCAGTTCATGGGGTCACAAAGAGTCCAGCACGACTGAGCGACTGAACTGAAGTTGTNAGCAGTAGGACACTGAATAAAGGCTTTTGAATTTTAATGTGCATTTTTGACTCGATGGACATGAGTTTGGGTAGACTTCAGGAGTTGGTGATAGACAGGGAGGCCTGGCGTGCTGCAGTTCATGGGGTCACAAAGAGTCCAGCACGACTGAGCGACTGAACTGAAGTTGTTAGAAATGCTTTTCCATACCTACCCCCAGAAAATAGAATTCACTAGGATGGGGTAAGGTCTGAGAGTCTCAATTTTCAGTGAAGACCAGGGAATTCTCTTGCAGATGGTCTCTGGACCACACTTCAAAAACCATTGGTACAGATGCAATGAGTGCGTGTCAAGTTGCTTCAGTCCCATCTGACTCTTTGCAACCCTATGGACTGTAGCCTGCCAGGCTCCTCTATCCGTGGGATTCTCAGGCAAGAATACAGGAATAGTTTGCCGTGGCCTTCTCCAGAGAATCTTCCTGACCCAGGGATCAAACCCTCATCTCTATGTCTCCTGCATTGAGGCGTCACCTGGGAAGCCCCATAAATACAGTAAAATCTACCAATAAAAGCAATCTGAACTTTATCAGTTGACAGCACTAATAACCCATGTCCCCAATTATTCATTCATGAGATATTTACTGAGTGCCTGCTGCTGTATATCACTTGTTAACTAGAGACAAGGAATAAATGAAATAAAATACTATCATTCCCCTCAAGTTTTAAGTCTAAGGATATATACCCAATCACAGTATAAGAATGTTACCTTTGAATCATTCATTCATTTGTTAATTTATTCTGTGAATATTTATTGAAGATTGGTACATATGCAAGGGACTTTGCTTAAAAAGGATATTCTCTGTTTAAGAAGATAAAATAATGTAATAAATTTTAGAATTATTTTGATGATTAAATTGGTAAACTTCAGTTATCTGCAAGATTTACTTAAGTGGAAAACTTTCTTGGTTATTCAGATAATTGAAGCTTAACAATTCTGATACTGGGCCAGATAATTGTAACAAAATGAGGTCTTTTTAGTTATTAAACCCTTTGGATAGAGTTCAGAGTGCATCTGAATGGTTCTTAGTTTTTATATATTATAATAATATAAAGTCTTACATATAAGTTAAGAATGTAAATTATTTTCTTTGGAATCCTGTATCTGATAATTTAGATAAAGATTCCAGTCATATTATCCCCATATTCATGATCAGTGGATGTAATTGAGATTCTTTTTGAGTTAACAGTGTATTCAGTCAAGCTATACAGAACCAGCCCACGCCTGCACAGCCAGGAGTGTACAACAATATGAGCATCACCGTATCCATGGCAGGTGGAAACACAAATGTTCAGAACATGAACCCAATGATGGGCCAGATGCAGATGAGCTCTTTGCAGATGCCAGGAATGAACACTGTGTGCCCTGAGCAGGTAAGTGGCACAACTGGCACACTTGCTACCCACAAACACACCCAGCTCTATCTCACACCACGTTGCAATTCATAATTCCAAAGAAAGTCAGGTATGCTCATACTTGCCCAAAGTAACCAGACTTCTTTTTCTTTCCCTATCTTTTGATGATTACTATTTATTAAGATAATTTTGACAGATCATGTAAAATTTAAGTTTCATGAGATTTTATTGTTTTAGATTTATTATAAAATAATACATGATAATACAATTGATTGGAATGTACCCTTTCTATTCTGAACATATTTTCTTCATTTTTACCTTTCAATTCAACAAACTCAGTACTTACTATATACAAAGTCAGCTCTGTGGGAGACAGTATTAACAAGTTGGGAAGGTACAACCTGAGCAAAAGGTTAGTTGAATAATAGGATAAAACAGTTTTGTAGGAGATATAATTCTGACAGATTAGGGATATATACAGTTAACCACAGAGGGTTTAAAAGAAAAAGGGTCTGATTAGGAAAGTCTTCATGGAAAATTTGCCTAAAGGAAGAAATACAAAAGAATATTCAAGATGAAAAATCTAATGACTGTTAAAGGGATGTTTATATTCTATTTAGAGCAGAATTTATGTAGTAAACTTTTTTAGTAAACTTCCAGAGAAGTTAGCAGGGAAAAAAAATCCCAGCAACCTAGTGATGTTATAACAGAGTATAAGAACTAAATAGTATTGTTTCTTGTCCTTGTTATTATGTTGTTGTTTTTCAGTTATTAGACTTATTCATTGTCTCTTGTATATTAAGACAAAGTAATAAAAAATATAATCAATTAAGTAAAAGAATATTACATTTAAAATGTATTTCTTATATAGTTGGGTCTTGCTTTTTTATTCAGTTTAACAGTCTCTGCCTTTTATCCAGAGTAGCTAGATCATTTATATTTAATGTGATTATTGATATTTATATTGAATATTTAAATCTCTCATCTTATTTTCTTTCTCCCATCTTGTCTTTTTTAGTGTAACTCCTTTGTTGCTTTATTAGCTATAAATAATTCCTGTTGTTTTAGTGGTTGCTTTAGAGTTTATAGTATACATCTTTGTCACCATCTGCCTTCAAATGCAATTATATCATCTCATATAAATACAAAAATCTCACATCAGTTGATTTCCATTTCTCTCTTCCTATGCTATTGTTGTCATACATATCATGTCTGTCATGTCAGAACATTACCATATGTATGTTATATACCCTACAATATGTTGTTAGTACTTTTTTACTGAAAAACTTTTAAACAATTATATTTTTTAAGGTTTAAGTAGGTAATTTTTATATTTCCTCATGTAGTTATTTCCAGTGTTCTTCATTCCTTGCTGTAGATCCATATTTCCATCTGGTATCATTCTCCTTCCACCAGAAGATCTTCATTTAACATTTTTTATAGTACAGGTCTGCTGGTGGTGAATTCTTTCAGCTTTCATGTGTCTGAAAAGATGTTGTTTCACCTTCATCTTTGAAAATTCTTTTCCCTGAATTCTAGGTTGGTAGTTTTCAATACTTTAAAGACATTGCTCCACTGTATTTCTGATGAGGTATCTGCTATCACTTTTATTTTTGTACCTTTGGACATGATTGATCTTTTTCCCTTTCTAGGTACTTCTAAGAGTTACTCTCTTTATCACTGGTTTTAGATAATTTGATTATGATATGCCTTAATTTTTTTTCATCAAATCTGGAAAAGTATTGGCCATTATTTCTTCAGCTATTTTTTTTTCTGTCACCACCCACCTCCTCTCCCTCAGAGACTTTAATTACACATATTGTAGGCCATCTGAAGTTACCCCACAGCTCACTGATTCTCTGGGTTTGGAGATTTTAAGGGAATATGAGACCAGTCATTTTTTTTCTATGTATTTCATTTTGGATAATTTGCATTGCTATAATGTCAGATTCACTATTTTTTTCTTTTGCAATAGCTGATCTGTCAATTTTATGTAGTGTGTTTTTTATCTCAGACATTGCTATTTTCATCTCTAGAAGTTCACTTTGAACCCTTTTTATATCTTCCATATCTCTAACATGTTCAGTATTTCTGCTGTTTTCTTGAGTATAGGGAATATGGTTATTATAACTGTTAATAGTCTTGCTTGTCACTTGTAGCATCTGCATTATTTGGGAATTGGTTTCAGCTGACTGATTTTTTTTTTTCCACTAAATTGTGGATCATTTTCTTGCTACTTTCTTTTATTTCCATTATGGTTTATCACAGTTTATTTAATATAATTTCCTGTGCTATACAGTAAGACCTTGTTGTTTATCCATCCTATGTATAATAATTTGCATCTGCTAATCCCAAACTCCCAGTCCTTCTCTCCCCTTCCCCCTTACCTCCTTCAGTTCAGTCCAGTGCAGTCGCTCAGTCATGTCCGACTCTTTGCGGCCCCATGAATCGCAGCATGCCAGGCCTCCCTGTTCATCACCATCTCTCGGAGTTCATTCAGACTCATGTCCATCGAGTCCGTGATGCCATCCAGCCATCTCATCCTCGGTCGTCCCCTTCTCCTCCTGCCCCCAATCCCTCCCAGCGTCAGAGTCTTTTCCAATGAGTCAACTCTTCGCATGAGGTGGCCAAAATACTGTAGTTTCAGCTTTAGCATCCTTCCTTCCAAAGAAATCCGAGGGTTGATCTCCTTCAGAATGGACAGGTTGGATCTCCTTGCAGTCCAAGGGACTCTCAAGAGTCTTCTCCAACACCACAGTTCAAAAGCATCAGTTCTTCAGTGCTCAGCCTTCTTCACAGTCCAACTCTCACATCCATACACGACCACAGGAAAAACCATAGCCTTGACTAGACGGACCTTAGTCGGCAAAGTAATGTGTCTGCTTTTGAATATACTATAGGTTGGTCATAACTTTTCTTCCAAGAAGTAAGCGTCTTCTAATTTCACGGCTGCAGTCACCATCTGCAGTGATTTTGGAGCCCAAAAAATAAAAGTCTGACACTTGTTTTTCCATCTATTTCCACTGTTTTTCCATCTGTTTCCCATGAAGTGATGGGACCGGATGCCATGATCTTCGTTTTCTGAATGTTGAGCTTTAAGCCAACTTTTTCACTCTCCCCTTTCACTTTCATCAAGAGGCTTTTTAGCTCCTCCTCACTTTCTGCCATAAGGGTGGTGTCATCAGCATATCTGAGGTTATTGATATTTCTCCCGGCAATCTTGATTCCAGCTTGTGTTTCT
>SJYX01003064.1:287501-364260 GCA_006410675.1 Oreotragus oreotragus | reverse complement strand
GGCAGGTTAGGTGGTCTGGTATTCCCATCTCTTTCAGAATTTTCCACAGTTTATTGTGATCCACACAGTCAAAGGCTTTGGCATAGTCAATAAAGCAAAAATAGATGTTTTTTCTGGAACTCTCTTGCTTTTTCCATGATCCAGCAGATGTTGGCAATTTGATCTCTGGTTCCTCTGCCTTTTCTAAAACCAGCTTGAACATCTGGAATTTCACAGTTCACATATTGCTGAAGCCTGGCTTGGAGAATTTTGAGCATTACTTTACTAGCATGTGAGATGAGTGCAATTGTGCAGTAGTTTGAACATTGTTTGGCATTACCTTTCTTTGGGATTGGAATGAAAACTGACCTTTTCCAGTCCTGTGGCCACTGCTGAGTTTTCCAAATTTGCTGGCATATTGAGTGCAGCACTTTCACAGCATCATCTTCCAGGATTTGAAATAGCTCACCTGGAATTCCATCACCTCCACTAGCTTTGTTCGTAGTGATGCTTTCTAAGGCCCACTTGACTTCACATTCCAGGATGTCTGGCTCTAGGTGAGTGATCATGCCATCGTGATTATCTGGGTCGTGAGGATCTTTTCTGTACAGTTCTTCTGTGTATTCTTGCCACCTCTTCTTAATATCTTTTCCTTCTGTTAGGTCCATACCATTTCTGTCCTTTATCAAGCCCATCTTTGCATGAAATGTTCCCTTGGTATCTCTAATTTTCTTGAAGAGATCTCTAGTCTTTCCCATTCTGTTGTTTTCCTCTATTTCTTTGCACCACTGGGATGCCTGGGGTAGTTTACCTTGTTTATGTCCCTATAAATATTGAGGTTTGTTTTGGGAAATGTTTAAATTACCTGGAAATAGTTTGAATTTTTTTCAGGTCTTGCTCTTTTGTTTAGTAGAACTAGAACAGTATTTAGTATAGGGCTAATTTTACCCTACCACTGCAGCAAAACCATTCTAGTACAGTACCTGATACTACCTGAATTATGATGTTTTTCACTCTGGCTGGTGGGATCAGCACCTATTCCCAGCTCTGTGTAATCTTTGAGAATTATTCCATATACATCTTTTCAGATGAATCTTTCCTCTGCTTTGGGTAGTTCCCTAAGATCCATTAATCATTAATGTATCCATTAATCAACTGATCAGTACTAAGCTGCAGACTTGCAGGGACTCTCTGCAGATCTTTAGGGTTTTCACTCTGTGTACTCTCTCGTCTGATATTCTGCTCTATGAATTCTAGCTATATCCTCTCATCTCAGTGAGACTGCCAGGCATTGTCTGGTTCCTTGTCCTCATACTGTCCTCAAATTCTCTTTAGGCAGTAGGCGGGGATCATGGTAGGACTCACCTCAATTGTTTCCCAATCCTTAGGAATAACTTTCCTTCATTGCCCTTGTCCAAGGTCTTGAATGTGTTCATTTCACACATTTTTGTCTAATTTTTTTAGTTGATTCAGGCAGAGGATAAATCTGATCCCTCTTACTGAATCTTGCCTGGCAGTGGAAGTGTTTTGCTAATTAACTTTTGTGTGTGTTGAATTAACTTATTAAAGTTATCATATATAAGAATATAAAGAAGAGTATACAACTAGATGAATTTTCATACACTGGACACACCTTTGTAACTGTCACCTAGATCAAGAAACAGAACATTACCAGCAGCACCCCAGAGGTTCTCCCCTTACACACTCCCTTACATCTCTCTCTGCTCCTACGAAGGGAACCACTGTCCTGACTTCTGACAGCACAGTAAATTGCTAAGCTTGTTATTCCTGCTCTCTTCCCATTACTTTTCTGTCAGTGAGATTGTTCCTCATTGAGGAATTTGGTCTTCAGCTTAAACAACTAGCTTGTAATTTGGTCTTATACTTCCTTTAATAGATAAATGATCCAGCACTGAGACACACAGGCCTCTACTGCAACCAGCTCTCATCCACTGACCTTCTCAAAACAGAAGCAGATGGAACCCAGGTCAGTAAGACAATTCTAAGCCCAGAGGTGTCAAATTTTATCTAGATACACAGGAAACTTTGTATAGCATCATGGTTGAGAGCTGGACCTTGAGAGTCAGAGCTGGGTGTGAGTCCTGGCTCTGCTCTTAGCCATGTCATCCTAGGCGTGTTAGGGAACTTTCCTGAGTTGCAGTGTAACCAGCAGAACTAATCTGCTCATAGGATTATGAGAGGGTTAAATGAGTTACGCTTTCAGAATGTTTAATCAATATTAAATGTCAGGACAAGGGATAACAAATGATGACCACTAATTGCTATTTGTAAGTAAACACAGTGCTAAAACTTGTGTGTAATCAAAATACCTCAAAAGAGCTCAATAAATTTAAATAAAACAGAATGCATGTTGTGTACTCTGCCTGTTTAGAAGTTTGTTTCAGAACAATACAAATAACAGGGGTGGCCACTTTCCTATATTAACATAAATTAAGATTTAAAAAAGTCTGTAGGCCTTATGCGAAGGCGGAGGAGACATGAACAGAGAAGCAGGAGCCACGTTTGCTCTTTAGGTGAGCTGTGCTAAGACGTGAAGAAAGAAAGCTGTGATTTGCCAGGCACTGTGTTAGGCACTGTGTGCTTTGTCTCACATAAGCATCACTGTAACTCGGTGAAGCAGTCTGCTGCTGCTGCCGCTGCTGAGTCGCTTCAGTCCTGTCCAACTCTGCACGACCCCATGGACGGCAGCCCACCAGGTTCCCCGTCCCTGGGATTCTCCAGGCAAGAACACTGGAGTGGGTTGCCAGCTTCACTTTTTTCTCACATAGATGAAGAAACAGAACCTGAGGAGATTTGACTATGTAATTCACAGAAAAGAAAGTGGCAGAGCTGAGGTTCAAACCCAGGTCTTTCCAACACCAAAGTTCATGCTTTTTCTGCCATACCACTTAGGGCCTGATAAAACATACAGACATATGCACATAAATTATTACATAACCAAAGAAGGCAAATGAAAATTGATTACAAGTAACAAGACCCATAAGCATTCAAAGAAAGGAGACCATTGTGGAGATGGTCAGAAGAGCATTTATATGGGAGATGGGACTGAACTGGGCCTTGAAGGACAGTTAGCAGAGCAAGTGAGTAGAAAGGTATTGTGAGTTTTGGAGGCTGGGGAAGGAGGTGAGCTTGAAAGTCCAGGGGATTGGAAGTTAGAGGGCACAGAGACAGGGAAACAGTAATATCAGCATAGTCCTGGGAACCCACCCAACAAGAATAAAGGGTTTGTAATAAGAAATCATTGGAACTAAAAATGGGAAAGTAGGTTGAGGAAAATTTCCAAGGGCCTTGAATGCTAAACTCTAAGGGATTCAAATTCAGTCCTGAGAGTGGAAGCATCATTCCTGAAGGAGAACAGTGATGAAAGACCTAGTTTAGGCTTCATCTTAAGCGGGAGAAGGGGAAGAGGAAGAGCACTGGGCAACCAGCTCTGAAAGAGGAAAACCAGTTAGGGAACTGTGTTCATAGTTGGAGCCTCAGAAAATAGGATCTGAGTCCTATGTGCTGTGTGAAGAGAGGCTTTTGTGCTGGGGGAACTGAGGTCTTCATTCACTAGAAGTTTTTTAAAAGTCTCATACTTAGAGACATATACTGGGGTAACTCAACAAATTACTTAAGACAAAACAACTGAGTTTCAAAGTTCCTAAGTCCTGGGACAGTATTTGAATTGAAGTAGAAACTGCATCAGAAGATCTTAAGAGGTTGGGACTCAGCTCGCACATTACCCCTCTCACCTGGCAAATCATAAGCTTTGTTTTTGTATTGCTCTGCCTGTCTGTGAAGGTGTAGCAGTATCAGAAGTCCTTTGAGATCTGGTCTGAGGCACCATGATTAAGTAATAACTCAAAAAGGCTGAAATATGTACTTTTGGGAGTTTGGTTTAATCTTTTCCATTTTTAAAAGTTCTAAGTAGGTGATCTTTTTTAATATAGCATTCTTTTTAAAGGAGCAGAATTTTCTCATGTTTGTTTTATCATGCCTTTATCAACAATTTTTTTGAGTTTAGAGGCACAAACACCTTATATATTTCATATGTTGAAACATATAAACAAAATTCTGTGTTTTTTTTTTAAAATCAGCCATTGCCTAAATGCACTGTAGTTTGTGTTTATAAATCACAGTAGCAAAATCTTCTTTCTATATAGTGGCTCATCATGAAATCTCTATTTGCTCTAACGTTTTTGTACTTGCCAGACGAAAGCTGGGGAGTGAGTGAGTTAGAAGTATAAAGATAGTTGTACAGAAAAGGAGAAAGGAAAGAAAAAGGAGAGAAGGACTAGGGGAGGATTCAAGGCTCTCTGCATTTGGAGAGCTGGGATGGGGAAAAGGAGAGAACAGGAACACAGGGGAATTGTTAACACAGAGAGAGATGAAGGCCAAGGTTGGAGCTCTAGAGGGAAAAGAGTAGGAATGAGAAATTACAGAGAACAATGGTGGGTGGAGGGCACAGAGGCAGCTGCAGAGCTGGTGTATGTTAGGTACACAAGAAGGAGCCCCCAAAAAGAAGAAAGCCAAATGGGAGCCTATGGGAACAAGAAGCAAAGTTTGGGAAACTGGGGGAGAGAGGAGGAGGAGGAGAGAAACGACACTAATGTACATAGAGATTTAATTCATCAGACACGAAAACACTGGGCTCAGGAACCATCAGCGTTATCCAAGAGAGTGGAGTAGAGGTGAAAGTGAATCAAGTGAATCGTGAGGAGAAAACATCAGGCATTATTAGACTGATGAAGAAATTGGATAGTCAGGAGATTTGACAGTTGGCCTGTTAAGGTTGATGGAAAGCAGCTTTTATTCAATTAGGATAGAAAAGTTTTCAGAAATGCTGAGTATGATTGGCATGAATTTAGTAATGAAAGAACCAAAAAAAAAATCTTATCACTAATCTAAAATACTTCCTGAACCTATTAAACATGTACAAGTTTGCCAATTGCGGAGACAGACAGATGCTTTGGATGCCTTAGAAGGCATCTCCACTGTTGGTCTGGAACATTCACAAGTGTGATACTGGCCTCATCAGTTCTCCAAATGACTTTCTAATAAGGCTGATTGGTAAAGACTAACTCTGGCTTTGTTTTCCTGATAGAAAATGTTAAAACTATGTAACCTTAGACTTTTCAAAGGGATACGTGCATTATTACTGAAAGTATTAAGCTCTTACGGAAAAACCGGAATGAACTTTTTGGCCAACCTGATAGTTAAAGGGAAAATTCACACTGTTCTCAGCTAGCAGTGTAGTGTTATTTTCAGCTCATGCGTTTGGATGGACTGTCTATCAGGAAAAATAAGTTAAGTATAAAATTGTTCTAATATTTTGCTGTAATTCTAAAGGTAATATGTAAAGAAGCTATGTAATAGTATATTAGATACTACACAAATCCTCTGGACATTAATTTTAATAATACTCATGTCCTATTACTGAGTTGTGGTGGTTTTTATTTTGCTAATACTGGGTTAAAGCCCTTAATTTTCTAACATCATAAAGATTTTTTTTACCCTCCTAAAGTCATCCATAGAATGCTTTTATAACCAGTTTTCCGAATAATATACCTATTTTTTAAACCCACCACTGGATACCCAGACTGAAACTGGGCTTTTCCCAATCTTGGCAATATTAGCAATGATACTCATTTTCAGTATTGAAGGCAACCCTGTAGGAGGCTTGACCATTCCAATTTTGATTTTATTTTTAAAGTGTGAACTTTCCAGAACCCTGAGCAAAATGAGTGCAGCGATTTTCTTTTTGTAGGACAAGAAGACAGAAGAGTTCTTCTCTGTGGTGACTACAGACTAGAGGAATGCTCTAGTGAGTTTCCACTTCAAGTAGTACCCACTCATAAGCCGGGGGGGCAGACCCTTCTGTCTAAACACATCTTTTATTTGTGTTCCAGCAGGTGCAACAGGTTCAGGTGTTTGCTGACGTCCAGTGTACAGTGAATCTGGTAGGCGGGGACCCTTACCTGAACCAGCCTGGTCCACTGGGAACTCAAAAACCCACGGCAGGACCACAGACCCCCCAGGCCCAGCAGAAGAGCCTCCTTCAGCAGCTACTGACTGAATAACCACTTTTAAAGGAATGTGAAATTTAAATAATAGACCTACAGAGATATACAAATATATTATATATTTTTCTGAGATTTTTGATATCTCAATCTGCAGCCATTCTTCAGGTCCTAGCATTTGGAGCAAAAAAAAAAAAAAAGAAAAAAAAAAGAAGTTCACTTTTGTTGGGAGATTGAGAGATGTTTTTGTTTCTTTCTTTGTAAAGGCCTTGGATATTGATAAAATAACAAGGCAGAACAGTTGGACAATCTCTCTCCTGAGCCAAATTTAATTATTCTTATTTTTGTAATCAGTCATTGGCTTCTTATCTGGATGAAGACTTTTGGAGGAGAACCAGAAGGATGAGTTCTAAGGGGAAGATGCAGACACACTTCAGCTGGCTCAGTCCTGACCCTGCCAGGGAAGAAGGGTCCGGTGGGGCTTGGCCTGTGTCCGTCCACCAAAGGCTGTCACACGTCTCTGAATCAACAGCCCTCCCCTTCCCAACCAGGCAGCTTGTGTGTACAATCAGCTTCTTCTAGCAACTCTGTATCTGTTGGCTTCAAGAGAATATTTGCCTCCACATATGTACCCCTTCTCCTTTTTTAAAAGATGGATTTAAACCAAGATGCCTCCGGGAACGAGGACGAAATGAGTATATTCACAGAGGAATCCAAAAACAAAAAATACAATTTGGGGGGAAAATGCAATAATTTTTGATGAGATGGGTGAAGGACAAGAAGTGAGTTATGTCAATTATTGTAGATACAATTCTCTGATTTAAATCTGGAAGAAAAAAAAAGGCAGCCTGTTCTTTCTGCTTTTATTGTTATTAACAGCTGAGGTTAGCTAAAGTTATTTAAAATAAAGTAAAATTTATGATTCAAGTAGCTTATTTTTCCCTTTAAATCTCACTGTACATATATATGATTTTTTGTAGAAATTGATTTTCTTCTGTTTAATTTTATGGTTTTTATTATCATACTCTTGATTTTTCTAAATTTCTGTGTGTGGAAATATAACATTGATTGAATTGCAGTTACCTTTGGCTAGTAATATTTCATTATTTTAATAACCGTGATGCCACGTATGGATTTACTTTGGGTTTCAAATCAAAATGTCACTGCCAGAAAGAGCCGTTCCAGATGAGCCTAGCGCCTCCTGCCCTGGCGTGTCCCTGGGATCAGCTAACTTGAGAGTGGTACAAGGAATTCTCACCAGAAGTGCACAGACCACTTGTACAGAGAAAAAAGTAATACTCAAAGGAAAAATCTTCATTTTTGTTTTTAGATTGACTTTGGGAATTTGAATTCTCATCAGTGCAAATATAAATCTCTCTATCCTGCTCCGGGGCTAATTGGTACATATCTTCCGTTTGTGTCTTGTCACGCTACCACGTCGTGTCTCATGCTGGCCTCTGAGTCGAGGACCCAGAACTGACTTTCTAGTTCTCGAAGTTCCAACTGAAAGGCCAGGAGAGCCTGAGGAAGGGACTGTGGGAGAAGCAAGGTGGCCCCTGCCCCTCGCCTTTACTGCCGCCCCGGGCCTGAGAACGGTGGCAGCAGCCGACTGGGCACCAGCCACCTCTGCCTCATGGCAGAGAAGAGGCCAGAAGAGCTAACAGTGGAAGGGGAGCATGGACTCAGACACCAAGGAAGAAGCCATTTTCCCAGGTCCTCTTTTCTGCATCTCATCACCCTTAGTCACAAGTAACATTGAACAGCATCTATTCAGAACCTATACTGAATAAAAAGATTGATGGAAGGGCTCAAGTGGGTAGCAACTATGAAACAGAAACAGGACACAGTTACAAACATTCTTTTAGTTTTTCAGAAAAATGCATCCCTGATTTCATTCATTCCCAGCTTGAAAGCCCAGCCATATTACTCTATTCCCTCCCAAACTGTTCTAGGAGGTCATTTCTGTTTTGTTTGTGATACTTAGATGTGCAGACTTCAGGAAGTTCACCTTTAACTTCAGCATTCCAGATGAAGTTTCCTGACTCAGTGCTTTTTGCATAAGGAACTAAAAAAAAAAAACAAAAAAACGGTAAGGAAAATTGGAGATGCTAACATCCTTCCCCATCCCAACTGCACCTTAAAGTATGCATGTCACCTTCAAGGTTTTATAATTGCACTGTTTGTTTTATGTATGTACAGATTAAAATTATTGCTACATTTGAGGAAAATAAAATTGCTTGCTTCTATGTAATTCCTGTCATTCTACAGGAAATTCACTTTTCCAGCTACTGAATCGATGAGTTGCCTCTTCTTTTACAGGGAGGAAAAGAAGCTTACATCATGCAGAAATTGTCAAAACCCAAAATGACTAATGATAATTAAAGGATAATAAAAAACGATCCCTGAAGCCAAAGTTCCTCAGAGTCACGCTAATAAGAACCAGCCCAGTGAAATTTGAGAAGGTCCCAGTGATAGGAGGCTGTGAGGAAGTTCTATCTCTGGCCACTTGTCTGATCATTAAACGCTGTGGTCCTGCTGTTTCTTGACCCAGGAAATCTGGTCCAGGCAGCACTGCCTGGCCACGAGATAATCTCTTTCTCACAGTCACTGGTGTTTACAGACAGACATTTATTATTATTACACAGATGTTGAAGCTTACTTGAGGCTCCTTCTTGGCAATGCATTTTATGAAAATCAGGCCCTATTTCTTGTTTGTGTGTTTTTAAGGCAACCAGATCTACCAACACTTGGCCACCTGGAGCCAGTGGGGTAAGGAGGGTGAGCAAATGTGATTTTAGAGGGAAGAGAGGGGATCTGTCACACACACTCTCACACATAACCACACACAGATTTTGTAGCTGTTTTCTGAAGTCATACTTTTGGGGGAACAAATAGTAACAACTGAGGAAAAAGTGCGGTTGATACAGAAGAATTTCGTGTTGCCTAAGCAAAGTATGGTTTTGCCTAAGGTAGTTTCCTCACTTGGAAACTGTCTCCTGGGCCCTCCCAATCAAAGAGAAAGAAAGGACCATTGTCCGTTTACATAGGAATTTGTGCTGATATCCTTGTTGACGTTAACTGCTCTTCCCAGAAGAGCTGCTCCACTTGAATACAGTGAATAATTCAGGGCAAGCTCAATCCTTGACCATTCCTGCTCCTCTGAAAAGAATCTTGATGATTTAATTAAGCCCATAAATTCTTTTTTATTGGAGAAATCTGCCAAAGGAAGCATTCCTCCATCCAGAACCCTTTCTGCAGCACTAAATTAGTTTTCTTTATATGCTTTATGTTCATTGCCACAAGAGCTCTTAACAAGATTGAAGAAGCACAAAGCTCAGGCCTCATTCAGCACATTTTATTGTCTTTATCCAAGGCACAAGGATATGGAAGGATTCAGACAGATGTGAACGTTGCCCTCTCAGAGCATATATACACATTGCAGGACTTGCATAGTTATAATCACAATTGGATAAAGTGGTATAAAGGAAGGGCTTCCCATTGGTGCCAGTGGTAAAGAACCCACCTCCTAATGCATGAGACATAAGAGACACAGGTTCAATCCCTGGGTCAGAAGATTCCCCTGGAGAGCGTGGCAACCCACTCCAGTATTCTTGCTTGGAGAATCCCTTGGACAGAGAAATCTGGCAGGCTATGGTTTACGGGGTCGCAAAGAATCAGACATGACTGAAGCAACTGAACGGGCACACACGGTATAAAGGAGAGTTAGAAGTTGCTCTGTGAGTGAGACCTTGTCTGGTGACTCAAAGAAGGTTCCTTGAGGAAGAAATGGTATTTGAAGTGAGGTTTGCAGGATGCAGAGGAAGGAGCTCAGTGAAGAGCACCCTGAGAATTCTGAGAAATAGCATATATGAAGGAAGCCCAGGAGGCAGGAAAGAGCCCCAAAGAGCTACTCTTTTCAATTGGTAACCAGTGCTCTGAATTCTCAAACATGTTATTAGAGTTATGTCAGCCAGTGGAAGGAAAAGTAATTTAAATCAGCCTTTGGCTTCAGGAGGAATATGAACTAGACTTTCGGATCCTCTCTTGGAAACTGTGCCAGCCAGTAGCTGAGGTCTCGTCCATAACAGCCTTATCCTGCCAGAAGTTAAGGCTTTTATATCTTTTACATAGTCTGTTGGAGCTGATGATAATTCTAAAAATTCAGGGAAAATAAATTTGCACTGTAACAATTTCTAAGGCACTTTTTAGGTACATTATCTCATTTAAACCTCTGCAGTCCTCTGAGAAAGTTGTAAAGAGAAAGGTCATAAAAGAATCTGACTGCAATGCAGGAGACGTGGGTTTGATCCCTGGGTTGGGAAGATCCCCTGAGAAGAACATGGCAACCCACTCCAGTATTCTTGCCTGGAGAGTCCATGGACAGAGGAGCCTAGCAGTCTTCAGTGCATGAGATTGCAGACTCAGACACAACTGAGTAACACACACACACTGGAACTGGGACTTGAAACCAACTCTTTTAATTCCAAGTTCTGGATGATGGACAGAGGAGCCTGGCAGGCTTCAGTCCATGGGGTCGCAAAGAGTCAACACAACTCACACACACACATACTGGAACTGGGACTTGAAACCAACACACACACACTGGAACTGGGACTTGACACACATACACACTGGAACTGGGACTTGAAACCAACTCTTAATCCCAAGTTCTGGATGAACTATTCTGGACTATATGATTTAGGACTTGATATAGAGTCTGCAGACTTTATGACTTTTAAAAACAGGCTTTGCAAACAAGGCCCGCTCTCTGGAGGCAGGCAGAGAGCCCGCCCTTGGGAAGTCTGAATGGGGGTGAGCTTTACCATAAAGTCAGCAGGAGTCATGACAGTTTGGGAGAGGCATTCTGTCCTTGCGTATCTTAACAGGAAGTGAAGGCTCCATGAAATGACAGTGTCATTCCCTTAGTGTGAAAAAACTTTGGAAAATGTGGGTCCCTTGTAGGGCAGGTGTAAAAGGACTGGCAGAGGATCCCTTTAGTGAGCCAAGCAATTTGGCTTCTTGGAGCAGATCACGGGAGCATTCACTTTTCCTTCACTCTTGATCCTTCTGAAGACAACGAATCTTCTATGCTGGAGGATAGCTCTGGTCTAATCGTTGGTGCTTACCTCAGAACTTGGTTTTTTTGCACCACCAGCAGAACTAAGCAACGCCTAGAGGTATCTGTGGCCAACCTGAGACATTGGCTTGAGGAAAGAAGACTTAAAATGCTAAAGGAATAATTTCCATATTCCATCAGGTTTTCCTCCCACTCCAGTGCCCAGAGGTCCTAAGGTACAGAATAAAACAAACCTTAGACTGAGTTTTTAGGATTAATACCATTTTATATGAGCTGCTGCAGTACAGACACTCTGATAGGAAGTGTGGGAAGCACAGAGACATTTGCCTGAAGTTCCCTCCTTCCTAGTAATGGAGATGATTATAATCAGTTAAATACTTTCACTTCTGCTCTGCCAGGCAATATGCTACGCTAATGAAGTTTTTCTCAGGAACTCAAATTTCTTCAGAGCTTGTTGGAGTTTCTGTTTTGAAAATAAAATCTGGGCACTAATTTTGAATGTGTTAAAATACTGATTTTTTTTTTAACTTTGTGCAAGGGAAATAGTTCTCAAGCAAGTCCCTGTATTCTCTGAACAATTTCATCTTTTCCCTTGAACCCAGTGCTGCTTATATTAAAGTGCATCATAAGTCCACTCTTCTAGCCAAGATCTCTCTTCAAGATTCAGTCCCTAATTTCCAACTGGTGAACATTATCATGTAGATGGATCCTATCTCCACTTTGCCTTCCCTCCACCCCCACCCCCATCAGCACCTCAAACTTAAGCCCTAAACCAAATAACTTAGCTCCCTATAAATAGCTTCTTTATCCCCTACCTGAATTAATTGCATCATCATTCTGTTAGTGGTCATTTTCAACAACTTCTTCCTGCTCGTATTAACTGAATTGTAAAAAAGTTGTCTTTTGTAATGCCTCATAGCTATCTTCTTTCTAAACCTATTGATCAGAGATTGAATTCTAGACTGTTTTCGTTGGGGGTGACTATAGTAACTACCTTCATGGCCTTTTACATTCATCCTTCAAAGTCATCACAGAAGTCTCTTTTAACAGTCTTCAAAATCTGTTAGTGACTATTGCCTATAGATGATCTGAAATCTGCCATTTAAGCTTGACCCTCTACACTGTCCCTAAGCAAATGATCCTGCCACACTGATCTGGCCTTCATTCTTGGATTTGCTATGTTCCCACTTCCATTGCCATATTCATTCTCTTTCCCCACCCTGTAATGTTTCTCCTTTCTCCCTACTGCTCGTCCTTCATGGCTTCAGTTTAGGTGCCCTTTCCATGAAGCCTTCCTTGGACCCTACGCTTAGATTAAATTCTCTTCTGCCTTGTGCAGTGTTAGGGCCTCCATTTGGCACTTGGTATAGGTACATGTTTCTCTCCTCCACCAAATTGTAAGCTCATTAAAGAGGTTCACATCTCCTTTATCCCCCACTCACTGCCTTCTACATAGTAGGCTAATTGATTAAACTGCCAATTGAAGAAATAGATTCAGAAGTAGTGTTTTAAATAAGGGAAATGAGCTGATAGACCAGGGGCTGAGTTTTCTTCCTAGAGTCTGGGTTGTTAAGCTAATGGAAGATTGCAGACCGTCCAAGAGTTCAAAAGAAGATCGTGATTCTATCCTGTCGATTGTTCCCTTTTTTCATGAAATGTGAGCCTCCACATACCTGGAGGATTCATGGAACATTAGCAGTTTCATGCATATTGGGGCTCAGCTGTGGCACAGGGATCTGTGTTGCCGCGTGCAGGATCTTTCATGGTGCACAGGCTCTGTGGTTTGCAGCACGTGGGCTCAGCAGTGGCAGTGTGGTGGCTTAATTGCCCTGTGGCATGTGGGGTTTTAGTTCCCTGACCAGGGATGAAACGCGTGTCCCCTGCATTGCAAGGGAGCCTCTTATCCACTGGAACAACCAGGGAAATCCCAGCAGATATCTTTAATACTTCCATTTTTATAAAGGTGGTGTCTAAAAAAATTAATGCACATATAAGTTACTCAAAAGTAGTACTTCATTACTGACTGATCAAGCTTTATATTTATCGATGACACATGCTACTATTACATCCTTTACTCAGAAATTACTTCCCCACTGAAGATCAACTGATTGGACTGACTACACTTAATGAGAAAATAGAAAAAGGCAGATCAGGAGAGACAATCCCTTCTGGGTTTCCCTCCCAAAGTGAGTTTACAGAGTGCCCTACGAGTTGTTCACCCACAAGATAATGCTGCCGAGAAGCGATTCATGATGAAACTGAACAAGGGTAAGATGGCTTTTTGTTAAATTTTTATGAGAAATTAGATAGGCCTTTAAAACCAGTGCCTCTGGAAGCTGAGTGACAACTTGAAAAGCAGACAGATGGGACAGGTAACGAACAGGAAGAGCTCCCTGTAACAGAACAAATGTCCTACCTGGAATTTTCCTCATACCTGAAGAGCCAGCCCTGCTTAGTTCTGCTTTGTTTGCTTTCAGATCTATAGTAATTTATTATACACCTGCCTGTACTAAATTTCAGGCTGCATATTTCCTGTTCATTTTTTTTAACTTGCAAACTTTTATAAAATAGGCATTAATTTTAAATTAGCTTTTATTTTTAATATTCTGCTGATGTTGGCAATAGTGTTTTAAATGATAATTACTTAGTAAGCTAGACTTTCAAAATTCACCCAAAACCAACTGGGGAAAAGGCTTTACATAGAAAATACTCTATTTAAAGACTCATGCACATCTAAGCCTAAGGTTTAAAATTTCATCCTTCCATCTTCTGAAAGCTTTATTAAAGCTTTTTATTAAGAATTTTTCATGTTTATATTAAAGTAGAAAGGTTAGTTTAATGGGCTGGTTCTAGGTTTTTAAGTCAGTCTTTGATATGTAATTTTTATAACCCCAAATAAAGAGTCACTCTATCAATTTCAAAAAGCAGGTTGTAGTTAATCTTGGGAATTTTTAGGGTTTGTCTTTTGAAACATTGCACAATAACTTTTAAAGAATGAATATTCTTAACAATGATAATATATGTTCATTTAGTACCTGCTATTCATTTCCCAGATACTATTCCAGGCACTGGGGCTATATCCATGAAGAAAATGAAAATCCCTGCTCCCTTCACAGAGCTTGTCTTCTAATGAAGGTTGATTTGACAAACTAACAAAATACGTGGTGTGCCAGGTGATTAGTGCTATGAAGAAAAGTAGGAAAGGAGGGATAGAGAATGCTACTGGAGGAAAGTGTTTGCAGTTTAAAACAGGAAAGTCAGATCTTCAGAGAAGGGGGCATCTGTGTGATAGTATGAAGAAAGCTTTCTGGGCAGAGGTGCAAAAGTCTTGAGGCAGGAGCAGAGTGAATGCGGGGAACAGTAGATGAAGTCAAGGAGGTAATGAGGGTCAGGAGGTAGAGCCGTGTAGACCAATATAAGGACTTTGGCTTTTACTCTGAGATGACCAGCCATTGGAGGATCTTAAGCAGGGGAATGACATGATCTTACTTGGGTCTTGGAAGGATCACTTGGGATTTTGTGTTGAGAATAGTTAGACCTGTAGGAGCCTACTGCAATAGTACAGGTGAGAGAAGATGGCTTGGACCATCTTCTCCATCTGCTAAGATGAATCGTAGCAGTGGAAATTGTGAGAAGTGGTCAGGTTCTGGATGTATTTTGAAAGTAGAGACAACAGTATTTGCCAACATATCAGATGTGGAATGACAGAAGAATCAAAAACAACTCCAGAGTTTCTGGCCAACGCAACTGGAAGGATCGAATTTCCATTAACAGGGATGGGGGAAAAGAGGCAAGTATATTTTCTGCCATGATAAGTTTGAGAGTCCTATTAGACATCCCAGAGGAGCTGTCAAACCTATAGGATATAGAGGGGGCTGAAATTTAGGGGAGTAGCTGGGGCTGAAGATACAGATTTGGAAGTCATCATTTGATTAGTTAAAGCCATGAGACAGATAACTGGAACCCACGTGTCTCAACTAGGCCATCTCCCTCATACTAAATCATCATGCCAAAGTAGGGTTTATTCCAAGGACAGAGATGGTTCAGTATTTGAGATCTTGCACTGCAATTCACCATGGTAACAATGAAAAAAAAGTGATCATCTCAGTAAATCGGAAAAAAGTGGTTGATTTTTTAAAAACACATGAATTTTTTTTTTTGGCTAAGCAGTGGCAGAAAGGAGCATCCTTAATCTAATGCAAAGGATTTGCTGAAACTTTCAACAAATCAACATACCTAACATTGAAAGTTTAAAAGCATTCCCATTATAGTCAATGATAGCAAGTCAGGGATACCTATGCACACTGCTATTATTGTACTACAATAGCCCAGTGTAAGGTCTAGATCTGACATCTCTATAATGCAATAAAATGAGAAAAAAAATTGATTATAATGATTGCATTAAATTGCACACCAAATTGTGTGGTGATAGAGTGCTTTTGTGGGGTATTGTTTTAATTGGTCCTTAAATTTAAATTGATTGTTTAATTCCCATTAGGAATTTTTCACAGATTCAGGAAACGGAGGCCAAATTGCATAGCCATTAAGTAGCAGGGTTCAGCTTCAATCTCAAGTCTTCTGGGATTGTCACCTGCCTTGCTCTTTCCGTTTGTACTGTAAGGAAATAACACCATATTTCTTATGGCTCAGTTTTCCTTTTGCCACCTCATCATCAGTCTTGTGCCTGATTTTATACATCGTCTATATTATGTCCCAACTTTCCTCCCCATTCCAAGCACATCCATCTTGAACCTGTTGTCAGAACAGTCTTCCTCTTGGATGACTGGTTCTTCTTCAGGATTCCTGACATGCAGTGTTAGGGAGAAGGCGGAATGCCTTTTCCCCACTTCTCTACAGAGTGAGTTTGATGAACATAGTGTTCATATGGAGTCTCTGTTCCAGCCCTTGCTCTTCCTTGTGCAGGTTGGATGAATAGCTCAGTTGGTGGATGACTGCTTTTGGTCCATGTTTCTCACCTGGGTGGAACTAGTCAAAGTTTGACAGATTGAATGTGGGGGATTTATTATTCTCTCTTTACTTCTCCCCGTGACCAGAAGCAGAAACTTTGGTATCTGCTTTCCCTTCAGACAAGAAAGTAGCAAGCCCATTCAGGGGTCACATAAAGCTCTATTGTCTAACCTATTGATAGTAAAAAAAAAAAAATTTTTTTCCTTCATCTGCTTTTTATCTTATTTCTCAAAAACCTAGGTTAAGAACTTGGGTGTCACTTTTTTGGCCCTTGCAAAGCCCCCAAAGCTAAAACTTAGGCGTAGGCCAGCATTTAAGACCTTCCATATCTGGATCTCAAAGTAGAGGAGAAGCTGGGGCTGTGCTGACTTGACCTCAGAGGATGGCTAAAACTTGTGAGGCCAAGGTAGCTGAGGGCAGTGGTTTTCAGCCATTTTTCCATACTAACATCTTCTTGTCAGCAACAGTGGTTCACTATTGCCACAGTTCTCAACCAGGAAGCAGTGCACACCCCTAGGGTGGCATCTCAGAATCTGTGGGGAAGATATGTTGATTAAACAACAATAAAAGGTGACTGTAACATGCCCCTGTGGGGGAGCCCTCTGCATTCTGCTGGCCCCGTGGGAAGCGATGACCTAGGCACTGATCCTCAGCTGTACACGTTCACAAGCTGAATTTTGTCAGCTCCTCCACTGATAATTGATCCCTAGGGTACAGAGTCACACAGCTCAGTCACAGGAGGCTGATTTATAATCTGGACTGTCATTTAACCAATTTAAAATGGAAGATACAGCTTCCTAGCACTCGAACTACTCATGACCCCTTTTCAAACCACTCTCAATTAGTATCTACATGGCTGAAAATCAAATGAGTAACCAGCTAAAAGAGGTTAAGAGAAAAATGGACTGATGAAAGACCTGGTTTTCAACCCCAGTCCTGCCACTGACTTTGATCTTGGGCAAGTCTAAGCCTTTCTGAATCAGTAACCTTGAGACAAGACAGCCTGCATCACAAAAGTGTCAAATTGATTAGCAGGATGGAAGCACTTTGTTCATAATCAGATGTTTTTCACGTGTAAGAAACTCACCAAAGCATAGGTACTTTTCAAGGACTTGCGCCTATTCTAGGTCTAGCAACACAACCTTGCCCCATTGGAGAAAAATGTCTTTATTTGTAAACTTGCTGTGCAAGGCCACATAGTGTAATTAGTGCCAGATTCTTGCTCTCCCTCCTGCCTCCTTCCTGTAAGCACATCGTACACTATCATATGTGTTGACTTAAAATCACACACATTCATCGTACACATTTTAGGTTGGTTGCCTCTTGGGACCAGCCTGCTTCTAGATAATACGAGTTTCCAGTTCAGTAGGTCTGGGGTAGGGCCCCGGGATTTATATTTCTAACCAGTACCCAAATGATGCTGATTTAGGGACTATACTTTAAGTGAGTTCAGATGATAATAAGCTTAGCTGATTCTAAGGAAAGCTGCTGCTTCCCCACTACTGTCTTACTCTCACTTGAGTGCCTGTCCTTTCTTCCCTTGGGAGCTGCTTTAGGCATTTGCCTGAGCTGTTATCTCCCAGCTGTATAGACACTCATCTCTCTCTGACTGTATCACTGTCTTACTGCAGAATCATTTGGAAACATTTACCTAATTGTCTTAAATGGAAGTAGCAGGGAGTTGATGGCATCACTTCCCAGAAAAGGAGTTAGACAACTGGCTTACGTGACTGAAAGCTTCTTGAGGGCTGTGTCTTACATTTTTACACTCAGGTTCTGGCACTGAGTGCCCTGGCATTGTTCCACAGGATTTGTACACACTGACACATTTAATCCACATAGCACTCCTGTAAATCCCTGTTTTACAGATGAAGGGCCTAGGCTCAGGGAAGTTGAGTGATTTGCCCAAGTTCACACAGCTGAAATGTATGAATGCCAGGATTTGGACTCAGGCTGTTTAACACTAGAGTCTGAGCTTTAACCACTATGTTATGCCATGTAATAAGGTGCTCAGAAAGTTTATTCACTGTTCTGGAAGACTATATGCTTGCCACTTCATAGAAGAAAATTAAGTTAACAGGTATTTCTTCCACTATAAACTTATATATATTCATACTTTCCCCCACTCCCTCTCCTCTAGTCTCAAAAGTTTTCTCTCTCTCTCCCTGTTCAAGGCCAGTCCTCCCTTATGCCCCTGACCCTGCCTCTTTTTAAGCACTGTCTATATTATATAGACATTCAGAGATGGGTGCTATCGATTTGCGGCTGGGTCAGGCTCTGAGAAGGTGGTAGCACTTGAGCCAGAAACAGCTTATGTCCAGAGGCAGGCAAGAGAGGAGGAGAGTCCTAACATTTGACTCCCGGGCCAGAGACTGGAGGGAAGCAGCTGGAGTGTCTTTACTGATGCATCAAGTTTGAACAAGGGAATTTAAGATTAACCTAAAGTTAGTTAGGAAATATAAATACGGAGGGCCTGAGGGCTGATCTAAGGAATCCTGCCTTTATTCCATAGGCAAGTAGGACCCT
The DNA here is from genome assembly GCA_006410675.1 of Oreotragus oreotragus. Classification (NCBI taxonomy): domain Eukaryota; kingdom Metazoa; phylum Chordata; class Mammalia; order Artiodactyla; family Bovidae; genus Oreotragus; species Oreotragus oreotragus. Next base: position 345,687 of record SJYX01003064.1, on the reverse strand, counting down.
ATACTGACAAGGGTGCTCAGTGATCCAACATAAACCTGGTGGCAGAACATCTGCTGCCTTGCAACCAGGATACACTAGGTGGGCAGACCAGTGGGACACCCACGAGGAAGACGAGAGCCTGATTCAGAGCGGTGGCACTGGAAGCTATAAGAAAATAGATGTGGTATTTGGCATATTTTACTAAATAATTTTTATATCTTTAAAACTGGACTACATCTTTCAGTTAATTGTATGTCTCAACTGGCAGCATTTCTCCTTTCTTGGCTTCCTGGTGGCTCAGAGGGTAAAGCATCTGCCTGTGATGCGGAAGACCCAGGTTCCATCCCTGGGTTGGGAAGATCCCCTGGAGTAGGAAATGGCAACCCACTCCAGTTCTTGCCTGGAGAATCCCATGGACAGAGAAGCCTGGTGGCCTACAGTCTATNGTGGCTCAGAGGGTAAAGCATCTGCCTGTGATGCGGAAGACCCAGGTTCCATCCCTGGGTTGGGAAGATCCCCTGGAGTAGGAAATGGCAACCCACTCCAGTTCTTGCCTGGAGAATCCCATGGACAGAGAAGCCTGGTGGCCTACAGTCTATGGGGTCGCAAAGAGGGCATATTTTACTAAATAAATTTTATTATCTTTGAAACTGGCATACATCTTTCAGTTAACTGTATGTCTCAACTGGCAGCATTTCTCCTTTCTTAACAACAGGTAAAAATCACTGTGTATCTTAAATCTGATGGTGTCCTAGATTCAATGATTATAAGACCTGAAAATGAGTAAGAGATAAGGACTTTAAAGGCTAAGTTTTAAACCTGGGTTATTGAAAGAACTATATTAATTCTAACAAAAAAAGTAAGGGCATTTCCTTGACCCTATATAGAAGTCTAACCAAATCTATTTGAGCAATGATCCATAGATGATAATGCTACTCACCTACCTTCCCCATCTGAACTTATTAATTAAAAGTAAGAGGAAATACTTATTAATGACAACTTTAATATGAACATGTGTTTGACTTTCAAGAAGCTGTCATAATTTGGGGATTCCCTGGCAGTCCAGTGGTTAGGATTCTGCACTGCCAAGAGTGTGGGTTCAATCCCTGGCTGGGGAACTAAGATCCCACAAGCCATGTGGCATGGCCAAGAAAAAATAAAAACTACCATAATTTAAAAGGAAGAAGGAACTGTCATTGAAAGGAGTATGTGCTGCTTAGGGATGCATGGCATGTAGTTTCTGGATCCAGCTGATACTCAAACATACAAAGCAATGGATAACATCAGTCATTTGAACAATCGGAACTTCTTCAAATACTGGCTCACTTCTTCCTTGGGGTAGGGACGGAGCGCAATGCAAGTGGGGATGTTCTCTGGCTGCTCCATCCACAGCTTGTGGTCAATGTTCTTCTGTTGCAGCGTCTCTGCCAGCAACTTTAAGGTGGTCTCATCCGGGGCCTGAAAGGAGCAGAACACAGGCTGAAAAGCCCACTTAGGAAGTGACAAAAAGCAAAAGCAAAAAAAAAGTATGAAGGCGGACTCCTCTTAACTGAAAGTGGAGTAACATACCAAACAAGGCGCTGTAGAGAATGTCTCCAGAAGCAACAGCTTCATCACTCCATTTGCCATTCACTCTCTGAAGGGGTGCAAGTGGGGTAAGGTTTAATATTCCTATGTATAAAATGGAGCTTTTTCTCTCTCTTCCTGAGATGCTGAGGGAATGTGCTGTCAGTAATTATGCTCTATGCATTTTCTAGTTCTGGTGACTAAACAGCCATCACTAATTCCACAGCCAGCTCTGACATTAAGAGTTGACTACTGGAAGGCTTTCTAAAATCACATCACTTCCACCTCCCTCCTACTTCCACCCCAGTCCACACGCACCAAGAAGGATTTTCTTACTGCTGGGATAGTTCTCCCTTGTTAACTCAATGGTGGGCAAATGATTCTTTAGTGTCCTTCTGAAATTGTTTCTCATCATCTTTATCACCCATGTGAATCCCATTACAGGAAATAGTAAAGCTATCACTCAGAAAATAAAGATCGTTAGTGTGTTATGTTGCATAAGGTGTGTGTGTGTGTGTATAGCCTAGAAAGGCAGAAGCCACTAAGAAAACTAGAGGTTTGTCTTATCAAAGTAGAGGATGCTGGGATTGCTACTCTTAATCTATTGAGTCCTTTGGGCATGCTGAAGAATGCACTGACTTCCCTTCCTTCCTTCTTCAGCACCAGGAGCAGCATAGTAAAGTTAGAGTGAGTTCAAACCCTTGCTCTACCACTTACTGGGCTTCTCTGGTGGGTCAGATGGTCAAGAATCTGCCTGCAATGCAGGAGACCTGGGTTTGATCCCTGGGTTGAGAAGATCTCCTGGAGAAGGGAATGGCTGCCCACTCCAGAGAATTCCATGGGCAGAGGAACCTGGTGAGCTACAGTCCATGGGGTCACAAAGAGTTAGACACAGTTGAGCAACTAACACTTTAANAAGAATCTGCCTGCAATGCAGGAGACCTGGGTTTGATCCCTGGGTTGAGAAGATCTCCTGGAGAAGGGAATGGCTGCCCACTCCAGAGAATTCCATGGGCAGAGGAACCTGGTGAGCTACAGTCCATGGGGTCACAAAGAGTTAGACACAGTTGAGCAACTAACACTTTAACTTTGCACCCCTTACTCGTTGTGTGATCTCTGATAAATTGTGTGGCTTAGCTGAACCTTTGTTTCCCCCAAAATGGGATGATTAATGCTTCCTAGTAGTAATGAGATTTAGTGAAATTAGGCTCAGATCTGTGTCTGGAACACAGTAAGCACTCAGTAAATGGAGTTAATCGTGGCATTGTCTTACATCTTATTGGTCTTTGTGGCTACAGGAGCACCTTTATTTAATCAGTGGTGACTCCTAAGTCCCTTTCTTGAGTCACAGATAACAACAGACTCATGACATGTCTTTTAAACTCAGAGGAGTCACTTAATCTCTGGGCTTCAGATATCTCATCTGAGAAAAGGGGTAAATATTTTATCAGCTAAAAGCAAGAGAGAGGGAGCTGTCCAAACAACATGATTTCTTGAAGTCTTCCTATAAAAGTCCTATAAAAAGAATCCAAAGGAAAGACTGTTTCTTTTCTGCCTTACAAATTCTCAGGACTTCTCCCTGCAGGTTACTGTTTGATGTTTCAACACTCAGCAGCAACTTTTCTCTTGAAAAATAATGCTTTTGCCAGCTGGCCAAGAAGGAATTACCCCAACCCTCCACCTCAGTTATTAAGATAAATTTTATGCGAAGAAAGCTGCTTTAAAATGAAAGCAATCATTTTTTCATTATAAAATATGTGCTTACTGTAGAAAAGTAAAAACAGAGAGAGAAGCATTACTTTAAAAATTCCACTATTTAATATTTGGATGTATTTAGTTTTTCCTTTCATAATCTGGATCATTTTGTATGTAGAATATAGTTCAATGAGCACCATGTCATGAGCACTCTTCCACGCCAGCTAAATGTACTTCAAAAACACGACTTAGGCTAGTTTCATAATAATCCATTATCAGGGCCGAAGTTTAGCCAACTCATCCTATTGGAAATTTAATGATTTCCACATTTTTTACTATTATAAACGCGTCCCTATGAGTATCTTTGTGCAAAGCTCTTTGGGTGCATTTTGTTATTTTCTTAAGATACATTTCTAGAGGCAGAATTGACAGAAGGTAAGGGTTAGATCTGTTTGGCCATCTGTAAAAAGAACCTTACCTCTGATGCTAGGTTCAAATCACACTAGGGTTCACATTTATTTTCAAATTTTGGGGTCAGACCCAGGTAAATGCTTCAGTTTGATTTCACTTGCAATAAGGAACCCTGAGTCCCTACCCTTCTGGATCGGTTTTCTGGAGAGGGATAAGGACTGTACTTTTCGGCACAGCCATTAAAAGGCCAGCACAGCACTCAGGTAGAAAGGCGGGTAGAAACCCCTCCGCCCTCACAGGCATCTATTTAAGAGGGACGCAGGTGAGACCGGAGCGGCGCGGAAAGCATTTATAACCGGCCGGGTGTCCACCCTTCACACCGTCAGGCCCCGCCCCGTCTAGGTAAGGCTCGCCGGGGATCAAGCCCCAGAACCGTTTCCACACACACACACACGCCACACCCACTCCATGATGCTAGGCGCCCCCCGACACATACACACACACTAATGCCACACCCACTCCATGATGTTAGGCGCCCACACCCACACACACTCTAATAGCCACACCCACTCCGTGATGTTAGGCGCCCGGACTCAAAACTACACCCATTTCCGGCCCAACGTTCTCAAGGTCCCACCCCTCTTCCTAGTGCCTCACCTCGAGGACCACCTTGCGCATGCGCTCTAGCTCCCGGAGGTAAGCGGCTGTGTGCGGGTGGTCTCGGTGAAGATGCAAGGCCGCGGTGGCTGCGTGACAGGCCTGTGCGACCACTGCGCCCGCTGGCCAGGAAAACGGAGGCTGTGATAGATCCTTCCGTAACACCAAGTACTGTACCAGGATCTGCGGCTCTCCGCCAGNTCAAGCCCCAGAACCGTTTCCACACACACACACACGCCACACCCACTCCATGATGCTAGGCGCCCCCCGACACATACACACACACTAATGCCACACCCACTCCATGATGTTAGGCGCCCACACCCACACACACTCTAATAGCCACACCCACTCCGTGATGTTAGGCGCCCGGACTCAAAACTACACCCATTTCCGGCCCAACGTTCTCAAGGTCCCACCCCTCTTCCTAGTGCCTCACCTCGAGGACCACCTTGCGCATGCGCTCTAGCTCCCGGAGGTAAGCGGCTGTGTGCGGGTGGTCTCGGTGAAGATGCAAGGCCGCGGTGGCTGCGTGACAGGCCTGTGCGACCACTGCGCCCGCTGGCCAGGAAAACGGAGGCTGTGATAGATCCTTCCGTAACACCAAGTACTGTACCAGGATCTGCGGCTCTCCGCCAGAAGCCGCCATCTTCCTGCTCAGCTGAAAGGCCGGGCCTACCCCGCGGTGCATGCCGGGATCAGGGAGGGGCCCTGAGCGCTGCCATGTTTTTGTACGGCGGGAGCGCAAAGCATGGTGGGACGTCTTGGCTTGATTTTGAAGCCGAGGATGGCGGGAATTCTTGGCCCTGGCTAGAGTGACCAAGAGGAGAGGTGATAAAGGGAAAGCCAGACCCAGTGGCGGACGGGCTCTGACCAGGGTGGAAGGCTGAGAGGCCTCTTAACAGCTCCTTCCGTGTGCGAGGAAACCTAGAGAGGGTATCCAGAGGCGTAGTGCCGCGGCAGCGCGCAGGGACCGGGAGGGAGACACCGAGTCGCACCTGGGGATGGGCCGGGCGAGTCAGGGAAGGGGCATCCTAGGGAATACGCTTGGGGTGTCGGGGCTCAGGGGTGCGTGTCTGCGTTGTGTGGGCTGGCCCTGTGGGTTTGTCGTGAGTGTGAATACATTCTTGCCATTTTCTTTTGCCCGCAAGTATAACTCAGTTACTGGTGCATGGACAACTTTTCTAGGAAAGCCTTTGAAAATCTGAGGAGGAGATGGAGCTGGCAAATACTTTAAGACAAGACGGCGAGTCTCGCGGAGGTATTCAAACGTTCACATTTAACTACTGCTCAAAAGGTGGCTCAGAGGTTAAAGCATCTGCCTGCAATGCGGGAGACCTGGGTCCGATCCCTGGATCGGGAAGATCCCTTGGAGAAGGAAATGGCAACCCACTCCAGTATTCTTGCCTGGAGAATCCCATGGACGGTGGAGCCTGGTGGGCTATAGTCCACGGGGTCGCAAAGAGTCGGACACGACTGAGAGACTTCACTTTCTCACTTTCACTTTCCTCAAAATAATTCTCAGGCTTAAAGCCCGTTTCTGCTCTGACCCGAAGTTTGGGAGTAGGATGGTGAACAAAACTAACATGGAAGACTTAAAGGCAGCTGAGATCATTGGAGCAGGAAAAATGACTTTTATTTCTAAGCTCTTTTCCCTTTTTAGGTTGCATGCAGTAGTATACTAAATGTTCGTATTCAGAGCTGCAGTTCTAGCCAGTGAGCCTTCTTTTCTTCTCAGAACTTTTGGGGGGCCATTTCCTGCATTACTCCAGTGGAAGGGGCCTTGCCAGGCAGTGACCGGTGTTGGTTAGACCTGGGTTTGAGTCTGGCAGTGTCATTATATATATTGTGGCCTTGGGCAAGTTATTTTACCTTTCTTTGCCTTGATTGCTTCATCTGAAAAAATGGAGGAAATAATAATTGTGGTAGTGGTTGTGGAACTTAGGTAAGTAATTGTTTTGATGCTTTTCATTGACGCATTTAGCAGATGCATAATGTATAGGAGATATAAACGCTTCAATTCTTTACATGCTTTGCAAGTAAAGGATCTAGTGTAAGTGTCTTAATATGTAGGAAATGTTTCCAGATGCTTCATTGCTAGAGTTGATTAGCATTTTAAAACTAGGACCTCAACTATATTGGTCTTTAGTCTCTTGGAAACTGAGATTGCCAGAGTTTCTGTCTGTTGGTGAGCTTGTCTTTCTGTCTAATGCCCAGTAATTTTGGTGGACAGTTCCTTTTAGTGTGTGCCTTTATAGTTCTATGCTCCTGATACTTTTCAGGGCTTCAGAATACTCAAGTCTTTATGGATGTCTAAATCCAAACAGTTACACATTACCACTTTGGGAAAACATGTGTTAAACCCAATTAAAAAAAACTTTTTCTGACCCTGTTTTCCTCTGGGTCACTATTATCACAGATAACTGAGATTAGCTATATTTAGATGATTCCCTTTTTGAACAATGGCTTAGTAAGTAACCACTTGTTTGTTAGTGTTCTGCCTAAGAGCTTGCTGACCACTGACTTCTGTTGTCAGCTCCTCTTGTTTTATAAATTGTTGGCAATTGTAGTCTACAATTTAACTGACCACAAAGTTCTGGGGAAAGGGTCACGATCTGTGCTTCCTGTTCCTGGACTTAGAAATCCTTAGCTTTGTTTGAAAGTTCCTTTTTACTTCCCTCAGGTGTTTTAGCTCACTTGGAAAGACTAGAGACTCAGGTGAGCAAATCCCGTAAAAAATTGGAAGAGCCACAGAATGCACAGGCTCTTGAAGCCAGGATTCATGAACTGAAACGTCTGCGAGATAAGCTGAGGGCTGAAGTGAAACAGCGTCAAGCCAGAGTGAGTAAAAATGTGATTGATATTGGCAGGCTTTCCTGGAGTGTAAAAACCTAACATGATCTGGGATAAGCAAATCTGAATAATTATATTTTACCTGTGGTCTTAACTGGAGCAATTTCAGTCCTTGATTCCTTAAATAATCACACCTATAGAGTCAACTGATATCAATATCATCTAACAGTTGGCAGGCCTTACTGATGGGCCAGGTGGATTCATAATAGTCTCTTAACCTGCCCTCATGGACATGAGCCTCTTACCTCAGTTTCAGCCGGACTTGAGTCATTAGTACTTTTGTCATTAATACCATCTTTCTAGAATCATCTGTCACCCAGCTTGAAACTTCACAGTAAACCTTGACTCTTCCCTCTTTTAAGCTTTCTCTCTAGCCCAGATCCAGTTAGTAAAACCTGTCAAATTTTTTAGATTGTCTGTCCCCACTCCTCCACCTCCTCCTTACCATAGCTTGTGCATTATACACATGGGTCTTAATAGATGGTGGGATTATTGCAGTAGTCTGCTAGTTGGTTCTCTTCTAATATTTATATTTTCCAATAAATTTTGCACAGCCAAGAAAATGTTCATAAAATACTACATTTTTCATTAAATTACAAGTTTTCTTGCTCAGTCAACAAGCATCCTCAGCCTGCCTTCTTTTTCTTCTCTTTCTCTTCCTTGTCTCCATTTCTTCTCTTCCTCCCTCTTCCCTTTCGTTTTTTTAGTAAAGAGAAAATATGTATCTATATATTAATATAGATAGATAAATATGTGTATATAGTGCACAGATCTAAAGATCCTTTTATAGAGATGAGCACACTCTGGTAAGTACCACACAAATCAAGGTGTGGACTATTACCAGTACCTGAGAAGTCTCCCTCCTTCATCCTAGTCATTTCCTTCAAGGTAACACTATTCTGGTTTCTGTTATACACTGGTTTTACTTGTTTCTGAGCTTTATATAAATGAAAAAAGTATGAACTCTGTTCTTTCTGTCTTCTTTTGCGGATTGATTTCTCTGTGAGGTTCGACCATTTTGATGCATGCTGTGGTCCTTCTTAGCGACTGAACAGCAACAATGTATGTACTTATTTTATTTGGTTGTGCTGAATCTTTTAGTTGTGGAGTGTGAGATCTAGTTCCCTGACCAGTAATTGAATCAGGAACCCCTGTATTGAGAGGGCAGAGTCTTGGCCACTAGGCCACTAGACCACTAGAGAAGTTCCTTGGTCATTCTTTTTTATTGCTATATAATTATTCCATTTTAGAAAATATCCTACAATTTATATACTTATTGAACTGTTGGTGACATTTACGTTATTTGGGGTTTTCACTTTGTGGGTATTAAGAATAATGCAGTATTCTTGTTGCTGTCTTTTGATGTAAAAATACGTACTTTTCTGTTGAATTGATGGGTCACGGGGTACAAAGATTATCTTTAGTAAATACTGTCAAACAGAATTTGAGACTAATTGTACCAATTTTACATTACCAGCAATAGTATATAAGGTTTCCATTGTTTTGCATCTTTACCAATACTTGATACTGTCAATTTTAAAAAATTATCACTCTGTTGAGAGTGTAATAGTAAGTCACTGTGAATTAATTTGAGTTCTTTTAATTAATGATTTTAAGTACCTTTTCTGGACACTTAAAAGTCTTGTGAAATGAACTTTTCAGAACTTTTGCAGAATTTTTATTGGGTCGTATATCTCTTATTGTAGAATTTTTTTACACATTTTGGTTAGAAGTACCTTTTTGTGTATCTGTATTCCAAATCTTCTTTTAAAGACTAACTTGCCTTTTCACTCTCCAGTGACATCTTGTGATGAGGAGAAAGTCTTCATTTTAATGAGGCTTGATTTAAGAATCTAACTTCATGTTTCCTTTGAATAAATATCTGCCTAACTTGAGAACATGAAGATGTTCATGTTACTTTCTGAAAGTTTTTATGTTACTTTCAGAAATATAGTTCCTATGGAATTGATTTTTGTGTAACATGGTGTGAAATAGAAGTCATGTTCTTTTTTAAAAACATTTATTTTGCGGCACCAGGTCTTAGTTAATGGCACTCTGGATCTGTAGTTGTGGCATGCAGTCTCAGTTGCAGCATATGGGATCTAGTTCCTGACCAGAGATCAAACCCAGGACCCGTGCATTGGGAGTGCACAGGCCTAGCCCCTGGACTATGAGGGAAATCCCTGAAGGTCACGCTTGCCGGTTTTTCCGTGTGGGTCTGCAGTTCACTCAGTGTCACTGCTTGGAGGTCGCTCTTTCCCCATGGCATTGCAGTGGACCTTTGGGTCCGCCGTGCGCCCATCTTTGATTGTTCTGTTCCATTGGTCTGTTGGTCTTTGTGCAGGTACCAGAGGTTTATTAGTGAAAAGTTTTGATTTCTGTAGTTTAAGTCTTACTCTTCAGAATTATCTTGGCCATTCTTGTCCCCTCAAATTTCACGTAAATTTGCGAATTGGCTGTCAGTTTCCAAAATGAAGCCTCCTTTAATTTTGATGGGAATTGCACTAAATCTATACATCCATTTGGAAAGAGTTGAAATCTTTATAGTATTGTGCCTTCCAGTCATTGTACATGGCATATATCTTCTAGTTTCTTGGGATGAATACTTAATTGTTTTTTGTCTTTTTTTTTTTTCTTCTGTATGTGTTTAAAGTTATAAATTTCCCTCTAAGCATACTGTCTTAGTCCACATGGGCCACAATAACAAAAATACGTAAACTAGATGGCTTATAAGCAACAAATATTTATTTTTCACAGTTGTAGATGCTGGTAAGTTTAGGATTATGACACTGGCAAGTTTATTGTCTGAGGACTTATTATCTCTTTTTTAAAGAGTATTTTATTTTTGGCGGCACTGGGTCTTTGTTGCTGCAGTGCACGGACTTGTGTTGACTTCTTTTGTAGTTACGGCACACGGACTCCAGAGCATGGGCTTTGGTACTTGGGCTTAGTTGCTCTGCGGCAAGTGGGATCTACCCAGACCAGGGATTGAACATGCGTCCCCTGCATTGGCAGGCGGATTCTTAACCAGTGGACCGCCAGGGGAGTCCCCCTTACTACTTCTTTGATTGTGGTCCTCTCACTGTAACGTCACATGGCACAAGGGGCAAGCTAGTTCTTTGGCATCTCATTTATAAGGACACTAATTCCAGACACTCAGTTCAGTTCAGTCACGTCTGACTCTTTGCGACCCCATGAATCGCAGCACGCCAGGCCTCCCTGTCCATCACCAACTCCTGGAGTTCACTCAGACTCACGTCCATCGAGTCAGTGGTGCCATCCAGCCATCTCATCCTCTGCCGTCCCCTTCTCCTCCTGCCCCCAATCCCTCCCAGCATCGGAGTCTTTTCCAGTGAGTACCTTGCTTCTATCACCAGTCACATCCACAGCTGGGTATTGTTTTTGCTTTGGCTCTGAAGGCTCTCCAGTTATGACCTAATCACCTCCCAAAGCCCCCACCTCCAAATGCCATCACATTGGGCATTAGATTTCAGCATGAAGTTTGAGGGACACAAATATTCATAGCACATGGCTTTAGCTATATCTTGCAAGTTTTTATATGTTTTCATTATCATTTCAATTCAAAATATTTTTGATCTCCATTGTGATATCTCCTTTGTCCCATCGGTTTAAGAAGTATACTGCGTAATATCTAAAAATTGGATTTGTTAGTAATTTTTTTAGTTAAATATATAGCTTAATTCCATTATGATGGAAGAATATGACCTAGCATGTGGTGAATTTTGATAAATGTTCCATGTTCATTAAATGTGGATTTTACATTTTTGGGTACTGTATTCTCTGTGTATATCAAATAGACCAGTGTGTTCATCATGATGTTCATTTCTTCACTGTTTTACTTGTCAGCTTATTAGTTACTGGGATAAATGTGTTATCTCCCATTATGATTGTGGATTTATACATTTTTCCCCCTTTCATTCAGTTTTGCTGTGTAGTAGGTACAGACAAATTTAGGATTGTTTTATTTTCCTAGTTGGTAAGCCTTTTATTTTTATGGAGCAACCTTTTATCATTATCAGCTATCCCTGATAGTTCAATTGGTAAAGAATCCGCCTGCAATGCAGGAGACTCCAGTTTGATTCTTGGGTCAGAAAGATCTACTGGAGAAGGGGTATGCCACCTACACCAGTATTCTTAGGCTTCCCTGGTGGCTCACCTGGTAAAGAATCCGCCTGCAATGCACGAGACCTGGGTTCGATCCCTGGTTTGGGAAGATCCTCTGGAAAAGGGAATGGCTACCTACTCCAGTATTTGGACTTGGAGAATTCCATGGACTGTATAGTCCATGGGGTTGCAGAGTCAGAAATGACTGAGCAACTTAGACTTTATCATTATGCAGTGTTCCCTTTTATTTTAGTTAAACTTCTTGCCCTAAAACCAACTTTGTCAAGTAAAACTTCGACAGTTCTTATTTTTATAAGTAGCATATAGTTGGAGAAGGCAATGACACCCCACTCGAGTACTCTTGCCTGGAAAATCCCATGGATGGAGGAGCCTGGTAGGCTGCAGTCCATGGGGTTGCAAAGAGTCGGACATGATTGAGCGACTTCACTTTCACGCATTGGAGAAGGAAATCGCAACCCACTCCAGTGTTCTTGCCTGGAGAATCCCAGGGACGGCAGAGCCGTCCATAGATGGTGGGCTGCCGTCTATGGGGTCACACAGAGTCGGACACGACTGAAGCGACTTAGCAGCAGCAGCATATAATTATTTTTAATCCAGCCTGGCTGTCTTTGTCTTTTAATTATTTAGTCTATGAACTTTTAATGATTCCTAACATATCTAGAAGAACTTCCCTGTAGCTCACACGGTAAAGAATCTGCCTGCAATATAGGAGATTAGGGTTCCATCCCTGGGTCAGGAAGATCATCTGGTGAAGGGAATGGCAATCCACTCGTGTTCTTGCCTGGAGAATCCCATGGACAGAGAAGCCTGGCAGGCTGCAGTCCATGGGGTCTCAAAGAGTTGGACACAACTGAGCGACTAAAGCAGATTATGCAGTATATTTAGATCTCCGTCTACCGTGTTACTCTTTTATTTGTTCTTTGTTTCTCTTCTTTCTTGCTACTTTTTGGATATTATTCCACTTTTCTATTAGCTTGTTAATTATATGACTTTTAGCATTTTTTTAGTGATTATCCTTAAGAAAACAGGCTTGTTTTTCTTACTAGAATATACTTTAGATTAGTACCTTTACCACTTCATAGATAATTATAGAACCTAACATCTTTTCTTTCCCACACATGCAACCTTTCATGTTATTGTTGTATGTAAATTCTACATGTATTAAACTCTGTGAAACACTTCATTATACAGTCACTGTGCCTATAAAGTTATATACTTATTTACCCTTTCCAGTGCTCTTTAGTACTGCATTTCCATATTTTCATCTGGGATTATTTTTCTTCAGTTTAAGTAGCTCCTTTTGATACTATTATCAGTGTTGGTTTGCTGGAAATGAAAATTCTCTATTTTTGTCTGAAAGCACCCTTCTTTCACTATATTTTTCATGTTTAAATGGATATTTTTGCTGGGTATTCAAATTATAGGTTGAAATTTATTTTCTTTCATACTTTAAGTACATTTTTTCATTGTCTTCTGGTTCCATAGTTTCTTTCAGATGTTAGTCTTACTGTTTGAATATGTGTCTTTTTTCCTCTAGCTGCTTTTAAGATTCTGTCGTTGGGTTTTAACAGTTTCACATCATCATGTAGCTAGGATTGGTTTCCTTTCTTTATCCTGCTTTGTGTTACAGCACGCCTTAATCACTTGCAGTTTAATTTGCTCAGTATCTATCTCTTCAAGTAATGTATCTGTCTTGTTCTTTTTCTTTATTTCTGGGGTTTCCATGTGTAGAGTTTTTGTTTTTACTGTGATCTCTCTTATATCTTTGCTTTAATCTAGCTATGAAAATATAACTATTTTCCACTTTTCTTATGTGTCCGGTCAGCTTTTAAACCCGTTGAATTCCTGATATCTGTTACTGTATTTTTGGATTCAGGATTTTCATCTGATTCTTTTTAATAGATTCCAAGCCTTTGGTATGAATTTTCCATCCTTTAATCTGTGTTCATGACTATGTCTGATAATAACTCAAATAGCTGAATCCCCTCAGATCTGCCTCTGTTGTCTTCTTTTTCCTTCTGGTTTTCAGCCATGTGTTCCTCTTTCCTGCTATGCTTGGTAATTTTTCTTTTTGATTCAGTGATGGGTAGTGTTTGAAAAAATAGGGATTCTGAACTATGCTGTCTTCTTCCAGAAAGAATTTCAGATTTTTTTTCTGACAGGCAGATAGTATATGGGCACATTACTATCAACCAGCTGAGGTCATCTGTCATCTGTTTCTGGTTTACCCTCATTCGTAGAGTGTAGTCCTTTGTGGAGGCCTTACTTGAAAGCTTGGGTGTACTAGGACAGATGTGTCAAGATCCATCTTCTTTGGCAGGCTCTGACCTCCACAGTCTGCTTAGCTTTTTAATTTTCACCAGCTTCTTTCTGTTATGCCTGGAGGACAAGTGGCATGCAGCCTGTTGGGTTCCCATTTCTCTGTCTTGGCCTGTAGGAAGTCTGCTCTGATAACCTCAATCTCCAGTTTCTGTTGCTCTGGCACTGTGAGACTGCTGCAGAATCTAGCTTGCAGCTTTCTATTTGGCCTGTATGCCGTGTGACAAAAATCAACAAGACTATGAGGGGGAAAACCCAACTGACTTCCACATTTATCTTTAGTCTTCAGTCTGGCTATTTGGGTGGTTCTCTGATGCCTTCGGGCCATTTTCTGTTTGTTTACTAGCATAATTGCTTATTTCTTTTTGGTATTTCATCAGCTTGTGTAGTTGTCTCAGAAGGAGTTAGTCTGATAGCATCTACTGGGTTGTAGCTCACAGTATGCAACTTATAATCAGTATTTCTCATCTTGGCACTTGAAAGCCTGCACAGTCTGACCCAACTTTACCAGCTTTGCCTCTTTACAGCTGTTTTTCCTTACCCTAGGCTTTCCTTACCTCCTTTTCTTTCTCCTCTCACAAGACTCTACTGCAGCCAAATGCATTGTTCTTCAGGCCGGCACAGTTTCTACTTCTGATTCCTGGTACTGTATGTAACCCACAAGGTTCTTCCTCTACTGTGAATTCATAGCACCAGCTGGCTGGCCACAGTAGCATTTCTTGATTCATAACATAATAAAAAAAAATTCTCTGCGTTTACATTTTTCCCATGTAGGTGAGGGCATGGGACTTTTATTACACCTCGGTACCCAGATTGATCTGCCACATGTCTTGCAGGTTAAAGCATCTACTGCCACTGTAGAACCTGACCAAACATTAGAGATTAGTGAGCAAGAAATTTTGAAGAGAAAACAGGAAAATATGAAAGCCATTCTACAGGCATATCGTTTTACAGGTATAATTTTTTTCTGACCTGTTTCAGTCTGAGTCTCCTGTCTGGTGAGATAGTTTGCAAGATGTATTATTAGTCCTGGACGTATTTCATTAACACTGAATTTTGCCCCCCACCCCCCAACATACACTTGGAGAACTGGCATGCCATTCATAGGCAGCTTTACCTGCAAAGTTGGCCCCTGTGTAGCAGCCGATTGGTTGGTGACTAGCTTAGATTATTCGTTGTAGTGATTCAACATATGCTAGACTGTTCTTTACAGCTGGTTTGCTTGATGCCACTGTTCAAATAGTTTGAACCCCTCAAGTCTCTGTTTCACCACTAAAATGAGGACTTATTTACCTATTATCTGTATCATAAGAGGATTGTGAGAAGACCTGGGTACTACCGTAAGTTACTTGACACTCGGGGAAAAAAGGAGTCATAGGTAAATTGAAAATTTCAAAATCTCTTCTTCAATAATTTGATACTTAGAATGTTCTTTTTCCCTCACCATTCTGTGGTTTTAGAACACGAAGTGAGTCAAAGTCAGAAGAACGTCTAGACATTCGTTCAGTGAGCATTTGAGCCCATGATATGTGTACTGGGCAGAGCTGAGGGGCGTGGGATGCACGGATGAAGCCTTTGCCTCACGTCCCTTAAGGCACTGTCTTACTTGTCCCAGGGATCAGCGGGAAGCTGACCAGCCGAGGAGTATGTGTCTGCATCAGCACTGCTTTTGAGGGGAACCTGCTGGATTCCTACTTTGTGGACCTTGTCATGGAGAAACCACTTTGGATACATCACCATTCTGTTCCAGTCTTCATTCCCCTAGAAGAGATATCTGCAAAATACCTACAGACTAGTATTCAGCACTTCCTGTTTGTTCTCTGTGAATACCTAAATGCTTACTCTGGGAGGAAGTACCAGGCAGATCGACTTCAGGTATCTGTGATCTTTTAAAACATTTTGTGAGCCCAGATAGACTTGAAAGAAAGGGACATGTTCTTTTGTACTTTAGAATGGTTCGTAACTCCAAGCCAGAGGCCTGACTGTTGTCATCCTAATGCTCATTTCTTATTTACATACAAGCTGTTTTCCACCTCCTCTTTTGTTGAAACTCTGCATGGTATTGAGTATGGGTACTGGTGAAGTGATTATTTACTCATGAATGGTGATTCTCAGGCTTTTATACTTGACCCTTCCTTCCTCTCACAAAGTGGTAGGGTACAGTTGCTTTATTTTTAATTCAGTGGAGGCCCAGTAGATGACCTGCTGTGTGCCAGGTGTCTTTGCTGAGCCTTGGGAATAGGTGTGAAGCATAATAACGGTTTCTGAAAATGCCATAGAGGAATGCTGTCCATCTTTGCCTAAGCTCAGCCTTACATTCTTAGAGTTGTAACTGAGCTAGGGTTGCAGGAAAAAGGGGGAAAAAAAAAAGGAAATGAATGCAAGCAGGAAATAAGTGACTCTTACAAGCTTAGCATTTCTCTGTGCATTTGGAATGACCGAAGCTTCTGGTTATCAGTTAGATACTGACATGTGAATGTAGACATGAAGCATTTCAGCCAAACGTGTGAAGTCCCCTGAGTTCTTAGCAGAAATAGTGTCTCTCCAGCCTCTGGCCATTGACTTAGTAAGTGCTTCTTACAGGCCTTCTAGGCTGCTACCAACTCTTAATTATCTTATAAATCTCTATCATTTGTCCTTTTTTCAGGCCTTTCTCTATCCTTCATTTATTTCTGAGATTTAATTAATGGGCCCTGTTTTTGGCAGACAAGTTTGATGCGTCATAGCCACTTACTGCCTTGGAGCTGTAATTGTCGTATACTTTGTGTCTCTTTTGATCCCCATCCCCATTAGAGTGACTTTGCAGCCTTTCTTGTGGGGCCCTTGCAGAGAAACTCATTGTGCAACTTGCTGTCGTTTACTTACAAAGTGAAGCTGGAAGGTCAGTCCTTCCCCTTCTGTGCTAGACTGCTGTATAAGGACCTCACGACAACCCTTCCAACTGATGTCACTGTTACTTCTCAAGGTAAGAGGAAGGATGCCTCCGGGAAGAAATTATAATATGCTCTGTGTTATTCACGTGATTGAAACAGAGTGAAATAGTGAGACTATATCAGCTGGTCTTGTTGAGATACTATCTTCTGTTTCTGTACTGTGAACAGAAAAATACAGTAAGATACCAAGAATATCTGCCCTATTTCTGTCAGTTTTCCTCTCCTCTTTGTTAAGTATTAAACATAATTATCCAACTTTTTCTTTCTCCTTTGCTCAGTCCACCGCCACCAGAGGTCTTTCAGCTTACGATTTGTTTTCATTGGAAACCCCTCTTAGACCGGTGATGAGGTTGCGTCTTAGGGTCGCTGTGGTGGCGAAAGCTGAGACTCGCTTCACTGTGAAGCTAAATAGATGTGACAAGTAGGCATACCCTTAGCTCTGCAGAGACCAGTCTCTGAATGGGAATTTTTCAGTGATGGCCGAGACTTCTGTTGTTAAACGTAACATAATGGACAGTAACGAGAAAAAGGATAAAATGTTTTTAGGAGGCAGGTTTCACATCATAGATTTTTAGATTTCTCTAGACAGAGGCTGTGTTTCTGGTCTCAAAATTTCACTGGACCAGTAAGGGGCAAGGCTGTCTCAGCTCCAGACCAAAAATGAAAAAAAAATGCTCCATTGGTCCCAAAATATTAGCGCTGTGAGATTGACAGATCCTTTTTTTTTTTTTTTTTTTCAGGGACAGAAGCATTACCCAGAATGTGGGAAGAACAGAGAGCAGCCCATGAAAACCTGTTTTTTACAAAGCCCCTACATCAGGTGTTTACATCATTTGCAAAAAAAGGAGAAAAGCTGGATATAAGCCTGGTCTCCTAGGATATTTTCTTTGGGAAACATCAGAAGGAATAAACGAGTACTGACCACACTTGCAGGCAAGGTCCTGGGAAATGAAAACTGTTGAAAGGCTCAGACTCCTTTCCTGGGGGCCATCCCTGGAGTGAGAACAGACACCCACCTTATCAGGATGGTCAGGGGCAAGTTTCAGGCTATTGACCCTGGCATTTTTGGACAGGTCTCCAAAATTGCCTGGTCACTTGCTCCGGTGCTCAAAATCATCTCTTCTTTTTGAGATATTAATCACACATTTTAGCTGAAAATGAGATTTTTTTACGGAAGGCATTTTGTGAGAGAGAGAGTATTACCATTTAATTATGTAGCTTTTATGAAACCTTCAGCTAACTTTGTCTCACTTTCCTGTCTGTGACTTTTGAGAAGAAAGTTCTTAGAACTCTCAGGGTTCATGATATGATGTGAATCGTACAGTTAAGAAGGGAAGTGTGGTTAATCTTTGGTTCGGAGTGGAATATTCTCAGCCACTGATTTACAAAGAATGTGGTGTGAGTACTACGGATAGAGTAATTGGAGTTGCGTGTATCTAATGTCATTTCCTAAAACATGTTGGGAGAGCACTGAATTTATTGAGTCAGCTCATGATCAGAAGTCTACTCATACCTTGATCATTGCAAAGGAAGTGGACCCCTCTTCTTTATCTCTTCCCTTTTCTGTAAGCTCCAGGCCCTGGCCATGCAATTGTCTTCATCCTCTCTCTTAGTCCAATTAGTGAACACTTCTCCACATAACCATGGCCTCCGCTCTGCTGGCTCTTTTTGTTCCTTGCCTTGGGAGTATGTGCAAGGCCAGTGCATGGATGTGAAAACCTGTCACTTGCCAAGTCACAAATAGGAGTCATCACTACCCTTCCTGTCCAAAGCCCTGAGCTGTATTCTGGCCTCATTCTAAAACGGTCCCATCCTAGAGCTGATGGCCAAGCAGCAACCTACAGGTGTGGGTGCCACAGGTAATTCTGGGAGGAGCACAGGGGGATGGTCGAGCCAGCTTGGACCACCATCTAGAAGGAAGCAGTCTAAGAATGAGAGGGAGGTGTTAGTTTAAGTTCTTGCCTTCCAGGCACACGGTAAGGACAAGTGTATCAGGATCAGTTCAGTCGCTCAGTCATGTCCGACTCTGCAACCCCATGAACCGCAGCACGCCAGGCCTCCTTGTCCATCACCAATTCCCAGGGTCCACCCAAACCCATGTCCATTGAGTCGGTGATGCCATCCAACCATCTCATCCTCTGTCATCCCCTTCTGCTCCTGCCCTCAATCTTTCCCAGCATCAGGGTCTTTTCAAATGAGTGTGGGAGAGAGCAAAGCACTTCTCAGATGAGGGCCGTTAACAGAATTGGCACAAATGGTCATATTCAAGTTGAATAAAGCTTTTAATAAAACAGTCTTGTTCTTTATCAATACCTGTAAATTCTCTCTTTAAGCAGTAGCAAAGGCGACTGTAGCAAGAGCTCAAAAGGCAAGGCAATATTGGAGTGTTTTCTTCTTAACAGAAAGTTAAAAATATAAATGTAGAAGATCTGTTTATATATTTTTCTTTCAGAAATAAAATCCCTTTCCCTTCCTCCCTCCCGCCCACCAGGTAAAAGGAAATATTGCACTTTCTGCTCCCATGACTAAGGTGACTGGGGTTCCAGAAGAACCTTTCAAGATTATCAGGACAAGGGCCATTTCACCTAACTCGGACCACAGACAAGCAGGTCTTCAGAGTGAAAGCACTGCTTCCAGGTTCTAGCTGTGGAGCGAGTGGTGGCCAGCGAGTGGCCCTCATCTGAAGCAGAGCTGCTCCGCCTGTGCTCCCAGCCAGCACAGAGGCAGCAGCCTTGTTCCGCCTCTGGCAGCCCTTTCTACTCACAGTGGCCATGGCCTCTCTGGGTGGAAGAGGGCTGGTAAGAACTAGGGCTCTGGAAGGAACGTTCCAGTACCATGACTGTGAGCCCTACTCTCTGGGTAAGCTAGAGGCACACAGGAATAGTATGGCCACCCTCAGAGCTCGCACGTCCACAGACAAATGAAGGCTGAAGGAGATTTTTTAAACCTAAAGTCTATGTGAGTGTGCACTTCAACAGCCTGGGTTGTTGGGACTTGGTCACATGTCCTTTCCCGAAGCCTTTCTTTGATTCCCCAAAATAAACTCTCCCTCCCCTTTGGATTCTCGTAGGGCTGGAGGCCATTCAGGAGTTGTCTACTACCTGGTGAGGCAGTGTGATTGAGGCGCCGTTAGGGAAGGTGGCCAGCTTGTCTCGGCCTTTCAAGAAAAAAGTCAGCAGTTCCCCCTTCCCTTTCACAAAGATGGGCCCTCGCCTCACGAAGCGGAAGCCATACTCTCGAAGGATGACCTGGGTTTCTTCCACCACCTGTAGAGGAGAGCCGAGAGCCTGGGGCTAGAGAGCGAGCCGGGGCGGAGGGGCTTGGCAGCGCCTGGCACAGTTCCCATGCTCAGGCCCGCAGGGCTCCCAGCCTGTCCCCTTCAGCCTGGGCACGGGTTGGGGGTGGGCTGCGGGTGGAGAGGTTTGCCCAGCTCTTCTCTCTCCTAAAGCTTCCTGCCTGCTCTCTCAGGAGGTCAGCCATAGGTCACCTTGTTTGGCCACGTGTATCTTGCTTTTCTGTCCTCTTTGCCTTTTTTGTGGAACTTTCCTGCCAGACCCAGTGACAAAGATGAGGTGGTTTTGAGGGGAGCACTTGGAGGCCCCAAATGTCAGCGAGTTCACACCAACAGGCAGGATGTTCTTACCCAAAACTTAAACCTACATTTTGCAAATAGAGTTGACATATTTCCTCCCTTTTACTGAGGAAGCTCGTCCCATTCTTGCTCTTGACTGCAACACTACCCACTTAACATTCTGGGCCCACAGAACAGAGGCCACAGTGCCCAGCAACACATGCAGTGTTCTGATTCTGTCCCCTGGACTTACCTGGATGTTGCCCATGACCCCTGTGGACTCCATCCTGCTGGCTACGTTGACTGTGTTGCCCCAGATGTCATAGTGGGGTTTCCGGGCTCCAATGACCCCAGCCAGGACCCCTCCTTTGTTCATTCCTGAGGGGGAGGCACAAAATTGAGCTCGGCCCCATCGCAGAAGCCACCCTCTCAATTTCCGCCTGACTCCAGCCACAAAGCTCCTGGTTATATGACCTGATTTCATCAAGCCTGACTCTTGAGTTCCCAGAGGACAGAAATCAAGTCTTATCCTCACTGTGCTCAGCAGATGTCAGCCACCCTGCTGTGCTAAGTAATTTAGTGCAGAAGTTGCCAGTTTATCTTGCCACCCACCTGGTACTTCAAGTCTCCTGTGACCTTGCCCAGGATTGAGAACTCCCCTCCCCAGAAGTGTGTGATGGGTGACGTTAATCATAGTGGGCAGGACTGAAGTGACAGAAGATTCCCTGGAAAGGGAGACAAACTCAAGCCCCAGCCAGACTCAGAAGGGAGGCCATCATAAACAGCATGGGACAGGAATGGCTGAGCATCACATTTTTGGTTTGATCACTGACTGACCTAAAGACCCTTAAGGTCCCTTCAGCTCGAGCAGTGTGACCCTCCTCACCCGAAGTGCATCAAGTCTTTCCAAGACCCCTCCCCTGATTTGTAGAGTCCCCTACTTAGGGAGGAGGCGCACAGCAGGAGAGGGCGCGCTGAAAGGCCTTACCAATGCGCAGCATGAAGTTGTTGAAGGACTGGTTATTGATGTTGGTGAGTGTGTCCTTCATGGCCAGCGCAAAATCGGCCAGATCTGCCAGGTGCTGCCAGCGCTCCTTGTCTGACTTCTCCTCCTGCACCAGAGAGTGCCTGTGAGTGCCAGGGCCAGCTGGGCGCCTTCAGCTAGCTTACAAACACCGTCCTAGACATGTCTTTTTAAGCTCATCCATAAAATGGAGATGGCTGTTGGTAAAAAGTCTACAGGTAACAAATGCTAGAGAGGATGTGCAGAGAACCCTCCTACACTGTTGGTAGGAATGTAAATTGGTACAGCCACTACGAAACCGTACGGAGGTGCCTCAGAAAGAGTTACCATATGATGCTGCAGTCCTGGGTATATATCTGGAGAAAACTAATTTTAATGATTTATGCACCCCAGTATTCATTGCAGCACTATTATACAATAGCCAAGTAGTCATGTAGGGATGTGAGAGTTGGACTGTAAAAGAAAGCTGAGTGCTGAAGAATTGATGCTTTTGAATGGTGGTATTGGAAAAGATGCTTGAGAGTCCTTTGTACAGCAAGGAGATCCAACCAGTCCATCCTAAAGGAAATCAGTCCTAAATATTTCCTAAAGGAAATATTGGAAGGACTGATGCTGAAGCTCCAATACTTTGGCCACATGATGCAAAGAACTGACTCATTGGAAAAGACCCTGATGCTGGGAAAGATTGAAGGTGGGAGAAGGGGACAACAGAGGATGAGATGGATGGCATCACCGACTCAATGGACACAAGTTTGAGTAAGCTCCAGGAGTTGGTGATGGACAGGGAAGCCTGGCGTGCTGCAGTCCATGGGGTCTCAAAGAGTAGGACACAACTGAGCAACTGAACTGAAGACGTGGAAACAAATGTCCAATGACAGATGAATGAATGAAGATGCGGCACATATATACAGTGGAGTACTACTCAGCCGTGAAGAAAGAAAATGCCATTTGCAGGAACATGAATGGACCTAGAGATTATCACACTAGGTCCAAAAGACAAATACCCTATATCACTTTTATGTGGAATCTAAAATACTACACAAATGAACTTCTCTATGAGACAGAAGCAGACCCAGAGAACAGATTTGTTGCCATGTAGGGTGGGGGAGGGATGGTTAGGAGTTTGGGATTAGCAGATGCAAACTATTATACAGAGACTGGATAAACAACAAGGTCCTATTGTATAGCACAGGGAACTATTCAATATCCTGTAATAACCATGATGGAAAAGAAAATGAAGATGTCACTGTAACAAGCATTTTGCATTTGTACCGCATGGTGCTAGTTGATATGTCTTAGGGGACCCCTTCACACAACAACAGTACTTAATGGCAGCCACTTTTATTACACCGTTTCCCACCCATGACATGTGGGCTGCCTCTCACCCCATCCATCTCCTCTAGCTACTGCTCGTTAGCTACCTTGTTGGAGCTGGTAAAGCCATTGGTGTTGACATCTGGGGTGACTCCTGACGCTGCCATGTAGGTGCTACCAATGGTCTTGATCTTGGTGATGACCCGGAACTTGGGGTTGTCCAGAAGCTGAGGCCAGTGTTAAGAGAGAATTGTCAGCAGTCAAGGGAGATGAATGAGCCAACTAAATAACAAATCTGCCCCCCCTTTTTTTTTTTTTTTACAACAAACCCATGAAACATCTGAGAGAGGTTTTCCTATAAAAGCTTCATTTAGCCAACATCTGCCATGTTATCCTGGGCCAATGTCCTGATTTTCTGAGCCTCAGTTTCTACCATATTAACACAGGGATAAAAGTGCCAGTCTTGGAAGTGTTGAGCATGTATGTAAAAGCCTTTCCCCTGGTACACAAGTTATTAAGACCTGATAAATGTGTACTGAATCTGAATTTGAGGATAAGAGGAACCAGAGGGGCCTCAGAATCTTCTTTTGGCCAGACCTTATCCTATGAACTTATAGGTGATTTCCAAGGCTTCCACCTGGGACCCAACATTTCCAGACAGCTGCAGAAGGCCATGCGTTTTGAGGAAGAGTTTTTATGGGAAAACAGCAGCCAAAGTAACTCCCAAATTTCTTGGGCTGCAATCTGGAAGGGCTGGCTTTGTGGCAGGATGCAGGGGCCAGGACAGTCACTCACAGAGTCAAAATCCGAGATGATCTCATTGAGGAAGCGCAGACACTCAATGCCGCCGTTATTGATGCTCTCCTCTGTGTAGAAGTCAGCAAAATTGGGCAGGGAGGCAAACATAACTCCAATCTCATCATAAGACTGGCTGTACAGCTCCTAAAGAGAGGCAGGGCTGAAGTGCTCAAAGACCATCTAAGTGAATGACATGCTACAGAAATGAACGTCCTTCACACCCATGACACGTGCACTCAGCTATTTGGACACAGGTCTCCCAGACTATCCTGACTTTGAATTATTAGAAAGTAGCTCATTGCAACTTTGGAAACCAAAAAAGCTTTGCTAGTTCCTGCCAACAGCCCCAGCTCTAGGAAAGAGGGCAGTGGGAAGCTTGGAAGTGAGGCATGAGAACCACTCGTACAATCAGAGTCGACAGGTGGGCTCTGCTAAGGCCTCGTCTTCTGAAACGGGTCTCACAGAGATTATGGCTTGTGGAAACAATGTCTGTGGCGGTGCTCTTCACCAAAAGAGATTCTTTTGCTTCTAATACTGTGGTGCTGAGTAGGTCCAGCCCTACCTGGGCCCCCAGGCTATGTCACAAGAAGGCAGAAAGCCAGAAGACAGCCCCATGGCTCCAGCATGGGGTCACGCCTCACCTCATCTCTCTTCTTGGACCCCAGGAAATGGCGTGCCACGTGCTCAGGCAGCATGTTGGTGACCAAGGCTTCGTTCCAGCGTCGCATCTCATAGACACGTTCCTTCTGGTCGTGGACCTCAATCTTCCACAAGAACAGTGTCCTTGCCAGCTTTTCCACCTATGGATATAGACACAGGCAAGGTGTGTGCCCTAAGCTGGCCATTGGAGGGAGTTCTTGGGTGGTCCAGTGGTTAGGACCAGGTGCTTTCACTGCTGTGGCCCTGGGTTCAGTCCCTGGTTGGGGAACTAAGATCACATAAAGTGCAACCAAAAAAAAAAAATTGAAAAATGGGAACTTGAGAGGTTCCAACATGGAAAAACCGAAAGGAAGATGGAGATGGCTGGATAGCAGGGGAAATGAACCCCAGAGAGATTCATCTCATCAAAAAAGGCCACACCCTACAGCTGGGGTGAGGACCCCGGCCTCTGTGGTTACAGGAGGATGTGGGGGGCCTCCTGGGACCTCATTTTAGCTACAGATAGGCCTTGTGGGGGTGGCAACAGTGAGGATCTCAGTGCAGGGAAGAGAAGTCCCCATTTCCAGCAGGGACACGACTGAAGTGACTTAGCAGCTCAGCAGCCAGTTGCCAAGTGGCTGGAGGTGGCTGCAGTTCTCTGACAAGCCACTGGGTGGCTCCTGAGCTAATATGGAAGTAAGTCCCTTGTGTGGGTACTTTCCCTCCCTCTTCCTCTTTTTCCTTTTAACCAAACAGAAATTTCACCAGCTTCCTTCCCTTTCCGGCTCTGTAATCAGTGTGTTAGTGACCCCCAGAGCCAGGATGAGTGGAGATCCATGAGCCCCTGGCCTAGGAAATTAGAGATTTTATCCAGGCTTTATGTCCCACCCCCAGGCTTCCATCAGCAGGCCAGAGCAAGAGGTAAGAACTGTTGTTCTGGTATTGATACTCCTGAGGAAGAGACCAGAAAATGGCAGAGGCAGTGGCCTGACCAGGGTCACATGCCGTGTGGGGTAAGGAAAACGGCATCCCCCAGGAGCTTGGGTTCTTAGCTCCTGGGGCTGCTTCTCAGGAGGTCCTGAGAAATCTGCGCGGAAGGGGCGGGTGTGCACGCACTCACGTGGCGGGAGAAGTAGTAAAAGCTCAGCATCATGACGAAGATCATCACTGTCATCGAGTACTTAGACGGCACCAGGGGCAGCCTGTGGGGCCCAGAATTCAGTTGAAAGTGCGCCATGCTGCCCTCTGCTGACAAGGGAGTTTTTATCCTCTAACGTGGCTATGCTGTTTCTTATCACCCCAGAAACCTTTCTCAGCAGCTTAAGCACCTTCATATCAAGTCCAGATGCCCACTGGACAGTAAAAATTTCTGAAATCACTGGGATTTTGTCTTAACCGCCAGCCAACTCCTGGAAAGTTCTGGCTGCACTTGGAATCCACGTCAGGCCTTCAGAGCTGCTCCCTGGATGTTTGTTAAACACCACATCACCTGACTGATCACAGCAGTAGCCTCAACCATGTAGGAATCTGGAGAAGGGAGAGACTAACATCTCAGTGATGGGATGAGGGCACAGCTGCACCATGCTTTTTTATAACTGTCAGCCATATTTTTGTGTGGAGCTGAGTTGGTATTATATGCATATACCACAATTTACATATCCACTTAGTCTTAATTTCACTGGGGTTCTCCTTTGAGTTGGATGTTTGTACGTGTGTGGCTATTATGAACAGTACAACTGTGGACATTCTAGTACATACATCTGGGGACAAATAAAATGTACATTAATTTCTCTAAGGTGTATACATAGCAGTGGAGTTACTGAGTCATAGGTCTATTTTCACCTTCACTAATTAACTCCAAATTGTTTCCTTAAATGTTTGTACCTTTTTTGGGGGGGGGGGTTGTACCATTTATACTTCCACCAGGAATGTATGGGTTACCATAATCCATGATGTTATCAGCCTTCTTAATTTTTGCCAAACTGGTTGGTGTGTGACAGTCTTTCTTGGTGGCCTTAATTTGCATGACCCTGATTACTTGAATGCCCTTAATTTATTAGTGCCTATTTAGACTACTTTTGTGAAAGGCCTATTCAAGTCTATCCATCTTCTCTGTTAGGTAATCTTTTTTTTTTTTTTTTTTTAACTTATTTAAAAGTCTAGTCAAGTCACTGCATCATAACATTCTAAAAGTTCAGAGCTAAGATGGGATCTCGAAGAATTCTGCTGATAACCTCTTCAAGAGATGACACAGACTCAGGCAAACTGGCCTGCCAAGGCCCCTCAGAGAACCACTGTGGTGGGGAAGGAGTCCGGGTGTTCTAGTCTGAATGCCACAGGGCCCCTTCCTCGTCCAGCTCCTGAGGTCTGTTCCGCAGCTGTGGCCCACATGGCTGCTTCTCTCTCTGCCTCTCCAGCCTGCTCTCTGTTCTACCCTCTAGACCTCTCTGCATTCTCTTCACCTCAGGAGAGGCCAGTGTGGCCAGATAAGCACTAAAGTCTGCTCCAGCCTCCCACGGAAACGTGCTGATTCTTGGAGCTTGAACGTCCCATACAGTGTGCCTCTGGAAGGATGAGACCCTGGGGCTTTGGCCTGTTGTACTTTGTCTCCTGAAGAAAGGGACCGGAAACACAGGGCAGGAAGGAAAGTAGACACCCTTACCTGTCAGTGCCATTGAGCCCCGAGCTGGAAAACACCTGCATCTTCTCTAAGGCCACCATCGGAAAGCTGTCGGGACAGATAACAGCACATACTTGCACCCAGCCACACACTGAGGTGACCTGGGCCTTCCAGTCCTCAAGAAGGGACAGGCTCCGTCCTGGGATTACAGCCAACCCGTCTGTGAGAAGCCACGAACCCTGATTCCCATACAAGCCTTTGATTAGCCCTAGAGACAGATGGCCAGCTCACTGCAGGCCCATGACCTTGAAGTGGGGACTGGGGAGGCGGGTGGGAGGAAGGAGATCGGGCAGATCTCCAAACAGGCTTCATCTTACTCGTGCTGCTGGAAGCGTTTGCGGTCGTAGTCATCAAAGATGGGGCGCCAGGCGTAGACGTTGATGACGGCCACAGCCCCCGCGATGAGCAGCATGAGTGTGAGCTTGACCATGTGGCTGACCTGCACCAGCATGATGGTAGCGATGAGGGACAGCACGACCACGTAGCTGTAATACTTGGGGTTCTCCACGCAGCCGTCCTCCACCTGCGTCTCTGCGGTGCCGTTGGCGGGGCCTGTGTAGTACTGGAGACAGCTGAGCTGGAGGCCAGGACCGTGAGTGGGTGAGGAGAGCGTGGGGTGCAAGGGGACAGCAGACACTGGTAAGAAAAGGCTGGGCCGTGGCAGCTGCCGCTTCCCTCAGAAACCCCGAGCAAGAAGGGAGAGTTTACCAGTGAACAGTAATGCNTTTTTTTTTTTTTTTTTTAACTTATTTAAAAGTCTAGTCAAGTCACTGCATCATAACATTCTAAAAGTTCAGAGCTAAGATGGGATCTCGAAGAATTCTGCTGATAACCTCTTCAAGAGATGACACAGACTCAGGCAAACTGGCCTGCCAAGGCCCCTCAGAGAACCACTGTGGTGGGGAAGGAGTCCGGGTGTTCTAGTCTGAATGCCACAGGGCCCCTTCCTCGTCCAGCTCCTGAGGTCTGTTCCGCAGCTGTGGCCCACATGGCTGCTTCTCTCTCTGCCTCTCCAGCCTGCTCTCTGTTCTACCCTCTAGACCTCTCTGCATTCTCTTCACCTCAGGAGAGGCCAGTGTGGCCAGATAAGCACTAAAGTCTGCTCCAGCCTCCCACGGAAACGTGCTGATTCTTGGAGCTTGAACGTCCCATACAGTGTGCCTCTGGAAGGATGAGACCCTGGGGCTTTGGCCTGTTGTACTTTGTCTCCTGAAGAAAGGGACCGGAAACACAGGGCAGGAAGGAAAGTAGACACCCTTACCTGTCAGTGCCATTGAGCCCCGAGCTGGAAAACACCTGCATCTTCTCTAAGGCCACCATCGGAAAGCTGTCGGGACAGATAACAGCACATACTTGCACCCAGCCACACACTGAGGTGACCTGGGCCTTCCAGTCCTCAAGAAGGGACAGGCTCCGTCCTGGGATTACAGCCAACCCGTCTGTGAGAAGCCACGAACCCTGATTCCCATACAAGCCTTTGATTAGCCCTAGAGACAGATGGCCAGCTCACTGCAGGCCCATGACCTTGAAGTGGGGACTGGGGAGGCGGGTGGGAGGAAGGAGATCGGGCAGATCTCCAAACAGGCTTCATCTTACTCGTGCTGCTGGAAGCGTTTGCGGTCGTAGTCATCAAAGATGGGGCGCCAGGCGTAGACGTTGATGACGGCCACAGCCCCCGCGATGAGCAGCATGAGTGTGAGCTTGACCATGTGGCTGACCTGCACCAGCATGATGGTAGCGATGAGGGACAGCACGACCACGTAGCTGTAATACTTGGGGTTCTCCACGCAGCCGTCCTCCACCTGCGTCTCTGCGGTGCCGTTGGCGGGGCCTGTGTAGTACTGGAGACAGCTGAGCTGGAGGCCAGGACCGTGAGTGGGTGAGGAGAGCGTGGGGTGCAAGGGGACAGCAGACACTGGTAAGAAAAGGCTGGGCCGTGGCAGCTGCCGCTTCCCTCAGAAACCCCGAGCAAGAAGGGAGAGTTTACCAGTGAACAGTAATGCGAAAGTCAGTAATTCCTGCTAAGAGCTTTACCACCATCTCTGATGGTCATACTGGTACCATCATATAACGGGCTTCCCAGGTGGCTCTAGTGGTGAGGAACTTGCCTGCCAATGCAGATTAGACATTAAGAGATGCCAGTTTGATCTTCCTGAGTCAGGAAGATCCCCTGGAGAAGGACAATCCACTCCAGCATTCTTGCCTGGAGAATCCCACGGACAGAGGAGCCTGGAGGGCTATAGTCTATGGGGTCGTACAGAGTCAGACACGACTGAAGAACCTAGCACACAGCACACACACGATCATATAAAACAGGTCACTCTTGGCCAAAGTAGCGAAATTAGCAGGTGGTAAAGCCAGACTAGGAATCTGGGGTTTAGGGTTCAGGCCCAAGATGCTCTTGCCCACCTCACACTGTTGCCCCGGAGGAGCCGTGGGCCAGCCAGTCAGCCACCTCACGGTTCACTGTGAGGGCAGCCGGTCCCTGCTCAGACTCCTTTCTGGAATCTGGTTGTCAGTCCCGCTGCTGGGCAGATGTGGTCAATGGAAAGTGCATCCATAAACCGAATCAGACCTACTTTTCTTCACTCTCACCCCCTGGCTCTTATCTGGCTTTGGGAAAGCCCTCAGCATGTGACTCTAGCATGGGGAAAGTCTTACTCTTAGCCAGATTTTCACCCCTCCCCTGGTGACCGGACCTCCTGCTGTCCTGCCAGTGTCCACGACCCTGCTAGATAGTGGTCCCCAGACCCAGACATCAGGTTCCAAGGGTTCCTGACATGCAGGAGACCTGGGCCTCCTCTTCCCTGCACTGTGGGCACCAGCTACCTCTGGGCATGTCAGGGCTCTGAACCCCATTCCTGCTGAACTTAGGTCAAATGGCCTAGGGCTTCTCACCTATATGCTGCCAGAATAAGTCTCCATGCTGAGTTTTCTCCTGTGCTTCAGTGTTACAGAGAACAACACAAATACGGTTATATTTTCAAAAAATAGGACTCTTAAGAGAGTGCACCCAGTGCTACCAACATTGGAAGGAGCTGTGAGGCCTGGCGAGAGATTACCAGTGACAGCTGTAAGCACCCGGCGCTCGATAACTGGCTGGTGGCTGCCCGCAGCTGTGCCTCTGCCCCTTCACAGAACCTGCAGGAACTGAGGAGAGCAGAGCTCACGGGAGCACAGTCGCTCAGTCCGACTCTGCGACCCCCTGGACTGTAGCCCGCCAGGTTCGCCTGTCCATGGAGACTCTCCAGGCAAGAACACGAGGGGATTGCCATGCTCTCCTCCAGGGGATCTTCCCAGTCCAGGGATCAAACCCAGGTCTCCTGCATTGCAGGCAGATTCCTTACCATTGGAGCCCTCAGGGAAGCCCCATCAGAGGAGTAAATCTGCCACCAGCCTCCTGGGTTCACTGAGGAGCCGCCCCCAGTGACCCACCTCTGGAAGGTCTGGCCTCGCTCAGATGGATGAAGGCCCAACAGGGGCGCTCCTCTCAGGGAGCAGGTTTACCTCCCTTGTCCTGCTGGATGCCTGACACTAGCCTCACTAAGGGACATTTAAGACACGCAGAAAGCTTAGAGTGCAGGGCCCCTGAGCAGTGAGACATGGAGGACGAAGACAGGACAGGGGTTCGGAACTGCTTCAGTTCTCCACTGTGTTGCTAGCTGGCTGTGTGACCTAAAACAACAGACTTAACTTCTCTGAGCATCATTTTTTCACACAAAACTACAGATGATACCGACCTCTTGGGATTATATGGAGTAAGTGAACCAACCTACGTAAAGCCCCCAGCACAAGTCCTGGAGCTGGGCTCCTGAATGCGGGGAGAGCAAGGAGCTGGGCAGGGGAGAGAGGCAGTCTGGGAGGTACCCTGGGGAGATGACCCCACTGGTCGGGATGATCAGTTAGGAACCCAAGTGCCACTCAAACCTGTGTCTAGCAGCCAGTGTGGATAGCTGAGGGGACAGGATGGGCTGGCAGCTGCTCATGCAGGTCAATTCAGAACCCTCCTCTGAGTGCGGACATCCCTTCAGCAGGACAGTGGGGGCTCACCATGTCCACCACGTTTGCCATGACAAGAATGAAGATGGCCAGCATGGCCCAGGTGTTCCTGGCCCAGCGTGTCCGGTCGATCCAAGTAGAGAAGGCCACGAGCTTCTTAGGAAAGGCCTACAAGCATGGAATTTCAAGGGCCTTGAGCCTTGACAGCTTTCTCCTCTGTAAACATGGGTGCTAGTCACTGCTTGTTCCCACACGTCCAGGGAACCTGGGAAGCAGTGCTGTGCACGGGGGTCAACCAAAACCCGACTGCGGCAGAACTGAGAAGGCATGTGGGTCCCAGCTCAGCCTGCCAGTGCTGCTGAAGGTGTGGGCGACACACCGTGGCCCAGGTGTCAGAGCCCTTCCCAGAGCTGCTTGGGGATCAGCAGAGCCTGTGGGTGGCTCTCCAGCAGCAGTCTACTCCTGGCCTCTGGGTGGTGAAGCCAGGTCAGGAGTTATCAGGACCAGCTGACTTTGTCTGGCCCCTCCTGCCTTCCCTGGGTCAGTATACCTAAACCCCCCAAGTTAGTTGTGAGTTACTGCCAGATTAAATTTCCTAAAATGCTGCTTTTCCCTTGTCATTCTGATCAAAACCTCTGCCTGGCACCCACTGCTTATAGGAGAAAGTCTTAATCCCTTGTGTCTGGCTTTGGGTCCTTTGCAATTGGAGCCAGTTCACCTTCCAGCCAGTCCTCTTCTGCTTTTCAACACAGGTTCCCATTTATCTTGATACAGGCTCTCTCAAGCCTCGCATGCTCAAGGGCCTGGACCACCAAAGTGGGTGCAGAGCCAATAGTGAAGGAGTCTGTCATAAATGAATGGATGGTGCTGAACCATCGCAAAAGGAGTTATCTACTTGTCAGGACCTGACAGCGCACAGCCTCATCAGCACCCACTCTCACCGGGAGTGATCCTCACTTCCAGAAGGCTCTGAGCCAGGAGGAGATGCGCTTCTTACCCGCGGAAAGATGGCAGCCAGCGAGCAGATCGTCAGGATCAGGAGCAGAGCCTCCCCAACCACAAAGGTCACATAGTTCGTCATGAGCCTGTAAGAGAGAGAACGTGATGAGGAAGGGGCTGGGGGTGGGGGGAGTGGGGCGTGGGCAGGGGGCTTAGTGAGCTGGGTCCGAGGCCAGGAGAGCAGAGTGAGGGAGACAGAGGGCAGACTCTCTAAGTGAGGCCAAGCCTGTACCCTAAAAGTTCCATGTGACTTCCCCTGCACACAGCTGTGCGCAGGGTCTGGGGACACGCAACCTTCCCCAGCTGTAACTGTTCTTCAGAGGCATTTCCCAGAGAAGGGCAGACTTACAGATGCCTTGGGTATAGCCCAGTGAAATATGGGAAGGGATTGTTAGCAACAAGCCTTCTGCCATGTCACTATGATGGAAGGGGAGAGCATGAACAGAGCAGCTTATGGCCAAGGGCTGCTGAGCTGACAGTGTTCACTGCATCCCTAGACCTTAACCCTAGGTGCAAAGTAGACAGTAAATATTTGTGGAGTAAATGAAAGATTTGGTCCTCACAACAATTCTGAGTTAGCCAGATATTATTATCTTCAGATCATCAGCATCCTGATCTTTCACTTTACAGGGGAGCAAACCAATGCTCCAGGAGCCCTTAGTGATGTGCCCAAGGTGATAGAATAGGCGACAAGCCACACCCCGAACCTAGGACTATGTGACAAGTCCATGGCTCTTTTAAGTTCCCCAAACTGTGATCAGAACAGGGCTCCACACCTCTCCTGGTGAGGAGTCCCTGAACTGGAGCGAACTGCTGACTGGCTACGGGGGGAAAGCAAGGGAGGGGGCAGCCATCCTTCAGTTCAGGCTTCAGCAAGGATTGGGGCAAGGATTCCACAACACCTTGCCTTGCCTTGCCCTGGAGGACCTGCTGCTGTGAGAGGAGACAAGTCTGCAACCAGAGCCCGAAATCTGTCTTTACTAAGATGAGGCAAGAAAGGGAGCAGGTGGGCCATGGTGACTGAGGCTGAAGAGCATCTCCAGCCCGTCTTCTCGTCCCAGCACCACTCAGGCCCATCCAGCCAGATGTCTGTCCCCTGGACCCCTCCCTTCCTCAGCTCTCTCAGCCCTGGTGTGAGCTCCACTTTGACGCTAGTTCTATTCCAAGATCCAGGGGCAGACCCAGCATTCCCTGGGCTGTTCTGGGGGTGCAGCGCAAGGAACCCAGCCTGAGGCCCTGAGTCAGGCTCCATCTGAGGCCTTCTGCCTTCAGGCCTCCAGCCTAGGTAGCTCGTCCCCTTCCGCCCTCCCGACTGTCGGGCCTGCCCTGCCCACCCCGCACCAGGGGTCAATGAGGATCTCCACCACGGCCGTGCAGAGCAGGACAACGCAGGAGCAGCTGAAGGCAGCCCCACTCTGCTTCTCCTTCTCCACCGAGTAGCGGGTTTCCATCTCGGGGTCCATGAACCGCATGGACAGGAGGAAGGTGTTTCTCTTCTTCACTCTGCAGGGCAAACAAGCCCCGTGAGACACATTTAAGAAGACTAAACCTCCTGGACTGCGTGCCAGGGCCACTCAAGGCTAAGACCAAGGGGCTGGGTGTTCACAGGGCCGCTTACACCTGGGCAGACTCCCGCTCCAGCAGCGCCTCGTTGAGTAGCTGGTTGAGCTCATGCTCATCCTCAGAGGCGTCCACCACGCGGTCAGCCAGGTCCTGAAGGCGCAGCCTCCGGCGAGGGTTGGGGAATGAGGGGTTGTCGGCCTGCAAGGTAGAGCAGCAGCGTTGGGGGGACAGGTGGGGTGGAGCGAGGCGAGGTTGGGGAGACACGCAGTGTTGGGGGAAAAAGGAACAGAAGGAACTGCGGAGCACCGCCCCATAGCTCTCAAAACCATCTCCTGGGGAAAGTCTCCCCAGCGGGCTCATGTGGCTCCATCCTGCTTGGGTCTGGACCCAAAGCCGCAGGCTTTCCGGCTTTCCCTGAACTCACCTAGGCCCCGTGCCCCTAACAGGAGCTCTGCGGTGACCACCCACTAATGGTAGTGTGGGGAGCAGCCACCGGGCTCCTGAGCAGGACACTTGGAGTCAGAGATTGCTGCTGTGAGGACGGGGGTGTCTCACAGCTGTATGCATTGGCATTCTCGGGGATGTAAAAGACCCCCAGCCCTAGGGCTTAAGGGAGCTCTTAAAAGAGCTCAGATCTGGCTTATCTGAGGAGAGGAAGATCTGAGGGGGGAAGCAGTGCAGAGAAACTAACAATCTTACTGCTAGTGGGGTGGTGGGGCTGGGGTGCCCCCTACCATTTTTATTCCTGGTTACAAAGGAGAAGCATCAGCTCTAGACACATGACTGCAGACCATGACTACACAGCCATCAGTCCAGACGACAACTGGGACTGGGCTCCTTAGGGCTGTCTGGGTGGGTCCAAGAGTCTATCCAGAAGCAAAACCAAGACGCCCCAGGCTGGAGCTCAGGCATGCCTCGGGTGGAGTCTGACCCGTATAATCCACGCTCCTCCAGCCCCAATTTCTTCTCTGTAACACAATACGGATGCTCTTTTCCAGCACCAGGAACCTCTGTCCCTGAAGCATATCTGAGAACAATGCGACACTGGCTAATCGTGAGGACAGAAGTCACAAGCTGCTAATTAAGCCTTTGTGTCCTTGTTAGTGAATTACAGCGCATTGGTATTCCACTTTCTATCAAGAAAATCACAGCAAGGAAGAGTTACTGAGCATTGTGGTGCTCAAGAAAACCCAGTTTTTCTTCAGCCCCATTCACCCTCTTGTCCTCCAGCACCTGGTCTACAGGCACAGGGCAGCAGAGACCGGCGGTGAGGCTGACCAGCTCACGGCAGCCTCTGCAGGGCCAAGACCCATCTCAGCATTTGCCTCTGTCAGTAGATGTACTGAGGAAGCTCTTCAGTAATGGACGGATCCTGGACAGGATCTTGAACTCCCAAAGTGGACCCTGATCTCAGGGGGACAGCCTGTGGATTCCTTTGGAAACCCTCCATCTGAGCACAGGACTTGCGGGGTTTGGACCTAGCTAGAGAGGTGGGCACAGCACTGAAGGCCCACTTCCAAAATGGTCCGATCGTGGGGCAGTGTCCACCGGTGTCCTCGTGCCCTCAGACCTACAGGGTTAGGGACAGCGGAGCTGGACCAGGCCGTGGCAGTGGGCACGTCTTCTGACTTTAGCCGCCCCATCCCCAGTAACTGAAGAGGGGCCAGTGAGACCAGGTGGGGGGTGACCTGCCCCAGGTTATGCAGTTCCAAGGATGGAGCCCAGCTAGGGGCCAGGCCTGCCCTTCAGCTCAGGACTCTTCACCCTCTGCCTCCCCATCTCCGCCCCCTTCCCGGGGCTCAGCCCCACCCATACCTGGGCATCTTGCTCCTCGGGCTCCTCAGATATAGAGCTGCTGGTGTGAATGCTCCCGTTGGACTCCTTGGTCTCAATGAGGGCAGGGGAGCTGGGTTTTGAGGAAGGCAGCGCTCCATTCAGCAGGGCCTGCAGCAGAAGGGAGGGGCCATCAGGGGCCCCCAGGCACTGCCAGCCGCCCACCCAGGCGAGGGGCTGGTCTACACTCTGGTTTGGAATCTCCCCACTAGAGTTCAGAGGCCTCATAGCTTTAGAAATCTCACTATTCGTTTCCTCCTCCAGAACATCCATTTTAGAATGCTGTAATTTTCTAGTATTAAATTTCTAGTATTAAAACTTTTCCAACCAGAGAAAGATCCTATTGTTCCAACTCCTATTTCTAAGTAACTCAGGGACATAGAGCTTCACAGGGATCATTTTTGGGGTAGAGAGCCCTGTCAAATGCCTTCCAAATGTCTGAATAAATTCCATAAACCAGTTTCCCCAGGGATTAGTACTTTTCCTTGACAGAATAAATGAGATCCTCTACACAGGAACACAGTCCACTCATTCATTTACTGAGTATTTATCGAGTAGCTACTGTGTGACAGGAACCGTTGTAACTTCTGGGGACACAGACACAATGTCCTGACCTGGGAGCCCACCTTCTAATGAGATCAGGCAGGCAGCAGTGAAACAAAGAATAAATGATTACAGAAAGTCTGAGATCAGGGCCTGGAGAGGCAGGGGAGGCAAGGGACACAGGGGTTCCCAGAGAGGTGACTGTAAAGGGGAGGCTGGGGAGGAGTCACTGTGAGGATAACATTTCTGTAAACATGTGAAAGAGCACATTATGCAGCTCTCGGGTTTTGGGGAGCAGGAAGCCTGGAGTGGGCGTGCACCCGGAGTGGGCGTGCACCCGGAGGGTCTGAGCAGCAGCCAGGAGGCCCGCGCTGTCCCAGTCGAGCGAGTGAGTGAAAGGTGAGGACCTGCTCGATGGGGTTCCTGACCTCAGGGGACTTTGGTTCTTCCTCTGAGTGAGACGGGGACCAAAGGAAGATGCTGAGCTGGCGGGTGGTGACATGATTCACCCAACATCCCTGCAGGACCACTCTGGCGGCTGTGAGCAGACAGGACAGTGGGGTGAGGGCAGGAGTAGGGTGACAAGTTGGGGACCACTGCGCTGACGCAAGCAGGAGACGACCATCGTGCAGACGGGACGTGGCTGCCGGGGGTGAGAAGAGGGGCCACAGGCACATCGTGCAGACGGGACGTGGCTGCCGGAGGTGAGAAGAGGGGCCACAGGCACATCGTGCAGACAGGACATGGCTGCCGGGGGTGAGAAGAGGGGCCACAGGCACATCATGCAGACGGGACGTGGCTTGTAGACAAGGGGCAAGGGTGTCTTCAAAGATTCGGGGCTGAGCAGTTAAAAGAAGGGAGTTGCCACTGATCGAGATTGGGAAGACCAAGGAAGAGAGGGTTCTAGGGTGGAGAGAGGTTTGGGAGCTCAGCTTTGGACCAGTGGGCTTCCCAGGTGGCGCGATAATGGAAAAGACCTGCCTATCAATCCAAGAGACACAGGAAATGCAGGTTCAGTCCCTGGGTTGAGAAGATCTCCTGGGGGAGGAAATGGCTCTATCCACTCCAATATTCTTGCCTAGAGAATCCCATGGACAGAGGAGCCTAGCAGGCTACAGTCCATGGGGTTGCAGAGTCAGACACGACCGAGCACGCATGTGCACACCCACACAGATGGAGATTCACACGTGGCTGGAAGTTTAGCGCAGGGATGCCAATGGGGCTGAGATCGCAATCTGGGAGCTGTTGGCGATGGCATTCAGGACAACTAAGGACTGGCAACAAGGTCCATAGAGATGGAGGCGTCTTTCCAACACTTGGGAAGGATTCATTGTGATAACTCTTCTCACAGTCTCCTCATCACTCTGTTCAGCTAAACCATGGGGAGAGGTCGCTGCAGATGGAATGGTGTCTGCTCCCATGAGGCCCAGAGAAGCCCTGTCACCTCTGTCCCTTCTGCTCCCTGTCACCACTCACACGTGGCTCGTGCATCACCTCCTCTATCTTGTCCGTGCTCGACTGCTTCCAACTCACTCCCTGCTGAGCAGGTTTGGTTATCTGCTAGCTCAGCCTTCTCAGAGCACATCTGGAGCAGGAGAAGTTCTGAACTCCCGTTGAGCTAATCACAAAGGCTTATGATAACTGTGCTAAGCTGTCAGCACAGTTAACACCCACTGGGGGCTGACAGTTCCTGCAGCGCCCGGTAGGGAAGACAACTAACCGATACGATCTACAGCAGGCCAGCATCTTACGTTCTCCGAGAGAGATGTGCCATGGTGCTGGGCACGAAGCGGATGCCTGACCTGACACACATCTGATGAGCATCGCGTGACAGAGGGTTCATCTCATAAACAATAAAGTCTACAAATCAATGGTGCAGGAAGTCCTCAAAGGTTAGATACGAACATGCCGTTCACAGAAGAGAAGCCCCAGGCTGACAACCATGTGGAAAGTGTCCAATCATACTAATAACTGAAGAAATGCGATTAAAACAGTGAGATATCCTGGCTTCATCTTTCAGATGAATGAAGAAAAAAGTGAGTCAAAAACCAGCAAGGGCCCAGGGAGGGTGGCAGGAGGTGGGGACGTGGGTTAAACTTACACTGTGCAGAACCTTAAACCCAGCTTTTCCACTTTGAGACATTTATATTTTTCAGGTAGGGGCATCTAAGAAACAGCTGAAAGTCAACTTTACAAAACACTGAAAACCTGGATTGCCTCAAAATGTCAGTACAAGTTTTGAAGGGAACAGTGCCCATGATTCCATGAGGAATGGGTCGGCTCGTTTGTCCTGTTGGAGCATTTGGGAAGAAGTCTGACTCCCGTCCATGGGATGCTGCTGCCTGTGCTACCTTCCTGCATGGTGGCATCCGAGTCCTGGGGCCCAGCAACTCAGACCCCACTCCTACTCACCCGGAGCCTCTGTGCCAGTGTTTCAAGCTACACATCCATGAACTCAACTTTTCTCTAATTGGAAAACTGAATAGTGAAAAACAGCTTTATAAAGATGTTACTGCCAAGCCAAGACCCCACCTGTAACCCTCTCAGGGGTGTCAGGTGCCACAAACAACTCCTGACTCACATGATGCACCATGCAAGCGTTGATTGAATAAGAAAACACAAGATTAGAGCGAACAGGAATGTGTGTGGCTGTCACAAAGACACATTTGACTGCTGCTCTGTGACTTCAAGGTGGTCCCTAGGACAAGCAAATTTGTGGGTAATTTTTCTTTAAGGAGTGACATTTTAAAATTTACTAAAAACTTTTTTTGGCCAGAAACTGGAAATGTTCCATCACTTCACAAAGGTCACTGATTTCTCAAATGATTGTCAGTTAGTTAGCATCTTACAGAATTGCTTAGAAGAAGATTGGGGAATATATTGAAGTCCTGCGTGTAGCATTCATAAAACATGAAGACACAAGAATTCTGTGATGGGATCAAGTGTCATTTCCTGGGGCTCCACTTTCCACCCTGACATTTCCTAATTTTCTGCAGGACAGCATTCTACTTTTTCTGAGTTCTTTAGAGCATTTCCTGTTGCTCAGACTTTACCCTTGGCACAAAATACCTTGTACTGCCCTTTGCTCTAACACTGCACCGAGAGGACCTCTCATGGTCCTGCCAACTCTGCTACAATCTCATCTCTAGGCCTGGGGGGTGGGCGGAGGACTCACCGAGCCGTTGAGGCCATTTTGGGCGGCTGTTTTCTTCACCTCTGGCTTGGAAGCGATGATGAGGTAGGTCTCGATGCCCTTCTCTTCCAGGTAATCACAGCGACTGCCCCCCTCGCCGGGCTCCACGTCGAACTCTCCTTTCAGGCAGTCCATGGTGCTCTGGGAGATGTGCACGCGGCTGGGTTCCGGTGAGAGGGGCCCTGAGCACAGGCCAGGCAGCCCCCACCCCGCCTGCTGCCCCCGGGGCACAGCAGGGCCCGGCGAGTCCTGCCACTAGCTGGCTGTGTGGGCAGCCCTGCACATCCCCCTCTCTGAGCCTCAGCGGTCAATCCGTGAGACGGCCTGTCCTCCCAGGCGGCTGAGGGTATCAGATGAGATAAGGAACTGAAGTCTGCTCTGAACACGAAGGTCATAAAGTCTGATTAGTATCCACCCGGTGTGAGTCTCAGCTGTACCACCAGCTGTCAGGGGGTAGTAACCCATGTCTAGGGAGCCACTTTGAGGGAGAAAATTGTGACTGCATCCAAGGGAAGCCCCCCAGAACCAGGCTGGGAAGGTTTGGCCATATCCCTGTCCATCCTGAGGACAGGGCCTGCCCCGCCAACCCTGACCGAGTCTGTAAAGAGCTCAGTGAGATGTGCAGGTGCTTCAGGGCCTGTCAGGAGACTCTCACAGCTAATAACGCCCTCCACTGAGACCTGCGCTCTGCAGGAGCTACGGGGACCTTGGAGCCCGGCAGCCCCATGGCAAGTAAAGGGGAGGTTGGACAGGCTCCTGCAGGGCCCAGGAGGAGGAGCTGCTCCTGGGTGCAGAGGCCTGGTGCTCCAAGGTCCCTCGTCCCTTGTCTGAACCACAGCCCTGAGGGATGGCTGGGACGGTCCCCTCCCTCAGCCCTTATGCCCGTCCCCACCCTGGGAAGGAACACGCGCTTACCCAGGGATGCCGCCAGCCTCCATCTTGTTGGCCACGGTGACGTCGGTGGACCACACATCATACTGCCAGCGTTTCTGGCCGAGGACGCCCCCCAGCACGGTGCCCGTGTGCACCCCCACTCGCATGTCCACCCCAGTCTTCGTCTTCTCCCGCACATACCTGCCAGGTACCCACACAAAGGAGGGCGGGTTGAGCCTGCGCCCAGCCAGGCAGCCAATCCCTCTGCAGCCGCTACCAGCTGCCCCCACTGCTTTCTGCCCACATCTGAGTCACCCACTGCTGGGGTTACAGCAGGCAGCGGCTTGAGCCCACAGTCAACAGCCTGTGTGTGATTTGAGGGGAGACAGGGGGCCGGAAACAGCAGAAACCCTCTGCCCCTGAGGGACCTCCGACTGCTCTCATCCGTGCAGCTGACATCACCGAGCGCCTGCTACGTGCAGCCCTGTGCTAGGTGTGTGTGTGAAGGGGACCACCCCCGGCCTGAGACCTCCAAGAGGAGACACACGTGAATTTCAGAATTTTGCCCAACCGTGATGGGAGTGGAGGTGAATCTCTAAAACCTGAACCATGGTCCCCAGGGAAAGGCAGTCCCAGCTTCTCTCCAGCCAGTCCTAGAGGAGGATGCTAACAATGCAAAACCACCCCCTTGGACACACACTCAATTCCCAGACTCAGCAAGGTGCTTTAGGGGGACTGATGCCACCCAGGGCCCTCCAGAGGCCTTGAGGGGACAGCCAGGAGCATCCCCCAGGGATCTCCAAGCTCAGGGTGCAGAGACCATAGCGGAAAAGATCCTGGGGGTGCAGAGCTCACTGCCCTCAAGGCTCCCAGCCTCAAGGCAGGAGCCAGAGCTCTGAGCTCAGAGACCAGGCTTCCAGGCCTGGCTCTGCTGCCCAAATACCTTGTGACCTCAGTGATCACTCCTCTGCTGCACTTGGACTTCCTGGTTCAAGAGATAAGCATGGGGATCTCTGAACTTATCTGTCCAGAGATAAGTGGGGGGTCATGATGAGGAAACACAGGGAGAAGAGATGGGGGGACACTTGGAAGGAAAATAAAGAAAATGTGAGGTGGAGGCATTTCATTACGAGGGCACCTCCTAGCAGAACAGCATGGCCTGAGGCTGGAAAAGCCTCCGTCAGAGGCTGCACCCACGTCACACCCTGACAGACCCTCCTAGGGGGCCTGGGTTGCAGCTGCTGCTGCTGCTGCTAAGTCACTTCAGTCGTGTCCGACTCTGTGTGACCCCATAGACGGCAGCCCACCAGGCTCCCCCATCCCTGGGATTCTCCAGGCAAGAATACTGGAGTGGGTTGCCATTTCCTTCTCCAATGCATGAAAGAGAAAAGTGAAAGTGAAGTCGCTCAGTCTGTCCGACTGTTAGCGATCCCATGGACTGCAGCCCACCAGGCTACTCCGTCCATTGGATTTTCCAGGCAAGAGTACTGGGGTGGGGTGCCATTGCCTTCCCCGAGGGCCCAGCAAAACATGCCAGCTCGGAAGGTGTGCTTCCCCAAGGGGCCAGGACCCATACTCTGGGAGCCCCCCATCTCCCGCCAGTGGTGCCCCACTTACGAGATGGCCTCCACCATGGCGAGCCCCATGAGGATGGAGCAGACGGCGTGGTCCTCCCGGTAGTCAGGCAGCCCACAGATGCAGTAGTAACAGTCGCCCAGGATCTTAATCCGCAGCTGGTGGTATTTCTGAAAGGGCAGGGTGTGGACTGGGGTCCTGAAGCACCCCCTCCTCAGTGAGGAGGGGTGAGAGGCAAAGACCGCTGGGGAAGGCTGGGTGCGAGGAAGTCGTGGGAGCCAGGGAGGAGGGGGAGGGGCAGGCCCAGGCCACATGGGTGCCCCCCACCCCCCACCGTGGAAAGCCAGCTGAGGGGCAGGGTACTTACAGCCGCCAGCTTGTCGAAGCGAGCAAAGAGCTCATTGAGCAGCTTCACAAGCTCCTGGGCACTGCAGGCTGAGGACAGCTGGGTGAAGCCCACGATATCAGCAAAGAGGATGCTGCAGGGGAGGAAGGCCCAGCAGTGAGGACGCGGATAGCAAGCAGGGCTCCACGCTGCCCACCGCCAGCTCCCAATCCAGCCCCCAGGCAGCCAGGTCCTCGCTCAGGCCCCAAAGTGGTGAGACCCTGGCACATCCAGGGCGCATTCAGGGCTCTGGCCTCTAGCTTAGCTTGTCTGTGGTGTATGTACAATGATGGGTCTGGACCATACAGCCCATCTCAGCCCCCAGTGTCTGGCAGCAAGGCAGCTCCTGCAGGGGCTGAGGTTCACACTGTGGGGAGGGGGTGCGTGTTTCTAGTCCCCAGGAAGGCTCTCGAACTCCACAGTCCTCAGTCGACCCCCTGGAGCCCCCATCCAGTGCTCGGAACCCAGGCCCGTGGCCGGCGCACCTGACGTTCTCGTGGCGGTACATGTACATCGTGTTGAACTGCTGCTGGTCTTTCTGGCTCTCGTCCTTCTTCATGTCCTTCAGCATCTCGTCAGCCACGTGCTTGGGCAGGATGGAGAGCATAAGGTTCTCCTGTGGGGGCGGAGAGGGTGAGTGGGGAGGGCAGGGCCGGTGTGGACCCTCTGGGAAGAAATG
Source organism: Oreotragus oreotragus (assembly GCA_006410675.1). NCBI lineage: Eukaryota > Metazoa > Chordata > Mammalia > Artiodactyla > Bovidae > Oreotragus > Oreotragus oreotragus. The sequence goes on along the minus strand of SJYX01003064.1, from coordinate 303,460 downwards.
CCCCAATCCTGGTCACAGACGTGGGCCAGGAACCAGGTGACCTTCCCTGGAGACCTGGCAGGGCAGACCCCCGCCTGGGAAGCAGCTGGAGGCCCAGGACAGGTCAGTTCCTGCCCTGAACAGGCTGAGTGTTGAGACCTGAGCGTCTTCAGAGCACTGATGGGTCTCAGAAACCCATGGAGAGACTGAGTGACTCGTTACCATGAAGCCCGTAGAACGGCATCTGCACACAGCAAGCATCCTTACTCGCTTAACGTGAAGTGTCACTAAGGCACTGGGACAGAAAGTGTCCCAGAAAGACAAGGTCTACACTTGCCCCGGGCTTCCAAGCTGACCACAGGCTTACAGATGACAAGCTCCAGGGGGTTTTCAGGTCAGCAGGAGACCTGTCCCTCGGCCGGGCCTGTGAGCTCTGTCTGGTCCGGGCATCATGATGAAGGGACACAAAGAAGGATCCTGCCTTCCGTGCTCGTCTCAGCCTTTTTCTCCCCCTGACATATGCATGCGGGGTGCACAGTAATACAAGGAATCAGCAGGAGTGTGAGGGACTGGGGAGGACACGCCAGGCTGGGAAGGGTGGAGAGGGACCACAGGACACCGAGGATGAAGGGAGTCCAGCATGGTGCTGCCCGCCTACCGCAAACTCCGCAGCCCTGCCCACACGGTCAGGCCTCCCCCACACCCTCGGACTCTGCCCCACACTCTCCTCCAAAAAAGACTCTCTGGGCTCCCTGCGAACCTTGGGGACATCAAGATACAATCTAGTCCTGTGTGGTGGCCGCTCCTAGCGCAGTCTGGGCTCTAGGACTGTCAACCAGGGCCGGGCAAAGGCAGCAGCTGAAACACAAAGCATTGCAGCTCTGATGCCCCAAACCCGGGTGCCTCGAAGACAACAGGGCGAGGCGGTCAGGGGCTCATCTCTGGGGAGTGGCACGGGGGGAACTGTCACTTTTTGCAGCATATGCTTCTGTAGCTTTTTGCAAGAGAATAGATGAGTTCTGAAAGCAGATCATCATTCAACATCAAATTGTCAAATAATAAGAAAGTGGCTGTGTTGTAAATTACGGCTACAGATCTCCGTGTGCCGTGTGAGGCAACCTCATGGTAGACCAGAAATGGGTTAAGCAGGCAGAGTCTACTTTAAGGTTAGAGTCTGATAAGGGGCCTCCCAGGTGGCAGTGGTGGTAAAGAACCTGCCTGCCAATGCAGGAGACGTAAGAGACGTGAGTTTGATCCCTGAGTCAGGAAGATCCCCTGGAGGAGGGCATGGCAACCCACTCCAGTATTCCTGCCTGGAGAATCCCATGGCAGGGTCTACCTTAAGTCACTCTGATAAAACAGGTCTTAAATAAGAAGTAGGCATAGTGTATGTACACAGAAGAAGGGACAATTTGNATCCCTGAGTCAGGAAGATCCCCTGGAGGAGGGCATGGCAACCCACTCCAGTATTCCTGCCTGGAGAATCCCATGGCAGGGTCTACCTTAAGTCACTCTGATAAAACAGGTCTTAAATAAGAAGTAGGCATAGTGTATGTACACAGAAGAAGGGACAATTTGTCAGATGAGAAAAAATGCAGGAAAGGGACTTGACAGGAAAGAACATTCTGGAAGGTGGAGGGCAGGAGCAGGAAAGTGGCTGAGTGGGCAGTGAAGGAGGGGCTAGGCCCATGTCACAACCCCAGGACTTTCGTGCCAGCCAGGCCCTGCTCTCCTCCTCCTCCCACCACCTTCCACATCTGATTTCACATCCCCAGATGGCTCCCAGTGTTCTCCTCTGTGGCCCAAGGCCTCCTCCATGTGACCCACTTGCTTTCACGGCCCCGACTCCCCCTGACTTCCCTAGTGGCCGCTCCCGGCAGACAAGCTGGCACCATCTGCTTTTCTCTGCACGCCTTCCTGCCCTCTGTTCTGGTGTCGCTCTTTCTAGAACACCCTTCCTCACCAACTGCCACCTCCCCAGAGCCCCCAGCCCCTGGCCAGGTGTGTTCGCCCTGCTCCTCACTTATGCCCACTGTACCAGCATCTTCGCTGATGCTGACCTTGTTTGCCCTTACATTTCAGAGATTCTAAACCCATTCCCGGGTCCTGGCCTCTTTTAAGACCTTGTGATGCTAACAATGGATCTTTCCCATAAATCCTCACACACACATAGAAGGTTCTTGACAGTCATTCTCAGAGTCCAGGTAAAACTCCAACATTTCCTCCATGTCCTTGGAGGAGGGAGAAGCTGGGATCCAAGTGCACTTGCCAGGTGGGTCTCACAGGGGGTGCAGGCGTCAGGACAGGGGCCACGCAGGGCAGTCTCAGGGGCCCAGAGCACAGAGATATGTCTTGGTCTCCCCAGCAGAGAGGCAGAGCCCCACCCTGCTCTTCCTAAGATAGCAGTTGCTATATGTTTTGAGAGTCATAAGAATGTTCCAAGCCTCTGACCCATTAATGGCTCCTCTGGGAATTTATCCAACAGAAATAATCCAAAAGAAATAAAAAGATTTATGTGCAAGAAGAACCTCATTGCAGCATCACTTACACTTGTGGAAAAAACTCTAAGCAGCCCAAATGTCCTGAAAATGGCTCATTAGATTGTGACACATCCTCTGGATGGAAGATTATGAAACCTTAAAAATGACCTTGATGAAACTGTTACAAGGAAATACTGAGAAAGAGAAGCAAGACACAGAACTGTAATCTGTGAAGGTGACGCTGGACACACGTGCATCTTAATAACAGCAGAAAGATATATGCCAGACAGAAACGGGCAATTCAACGTGAGAGATGGAATTAGAAGAAATTTTCAGATGTTTCTCGAAACTGCTATATGGTGTCATCTAGAGAAGGAGGTGGCAACCCACTCCAGTATTTTTGCCTGGAGAATTCCACAGACAGAGGAGCCTGGCAGGCTACGAGCCCACAGCGTTGCCAAGAGTCAGACACGACTGAGCAGCTAGCCCACCTCCATATGGCGTCATACTGTTGCGGCTTTTTTAAACTACGTTTTAAACTGGAAATAAACACAAAACTTCCTGTTGCCTCCAGCTGTGACCTGACCTCAGCTTGTCTACAGCTACCATGGTTTTCTTCGAAAAGGACAACCCCTGCAAGGCCACTGAGCTAGCTCCAGACTCCTGTGTCTGCTCGGGTCTAACCCAAGAAAGAAGACTGATGGCCAGGTACGAAAGGAGCAGGCATCCACAGCCCACAGTGAAGGGAGGAGGAGGCGGGAGCCCGCCCTTAGGAGCCGCGAGACAGAAGCAGCACTCTGGGCGGGCTTCTTTCTGCAGTTCTCAGAAGACAGCACCTTGCCTGGCAAATGGATGCTATTGACCAATAACACAGCTGTCCCTCTTCTTCCCTAAAACCTTCCCACCTACCCTGTATTTTCACAAATGTGAAAACTGCCTCCATTCTGCAGGTGCCCAAATTGAGGTGTGGCAGGTTAGTGGTTTGTTCCGGTTCCTCGGGCCTCATGGAAGACCCAGAGCTCGAACCCAGGGCTCTTTGGCTGATGGAATCAGGGGGTTCTTCTTCTTACCCAAAGGATGTGCTTTTCTCACACTAACTCTCACCTGCATCAGACGTTGTTCTGCTATGAATGTGAAGTGCCCAAATCTTATCTAGTAAGGAGCTCACCTGGGAGTGTGCCCACCAGAACATTCTGTGAGTCCCAGTCCCCGTAGTGCTATGTGGGAGGGTGGGTCCTCTGTGGGCGCCTCAGCATGGTGGCCTGGGGCACACCAGACCGCAGCTGGGATTCCTCCTGATGGTCAACAGAGGAGGAGGAGGAGGAGGAGGAGGAGGGTGCTGCTGAGGTGGGTGCAGGAGAGGCCTGGGCTCAGTCCTGGGCAGGCCTCACCCCCTCTTCCCCATGGGCTGAGGGGAGGAGGAGAAAGGGGCCAATGCTATGAGCTCTGCCTCAGCAACTGACAGTTGGCTCTGAATGTAACCAACAATGAGGGCCCTAGGATACTGGGTTACCCCAAAGCTGTGGGAGATATCAGCTCCAGCAGCTCCAGAGGGGCTCACTTAGAAGGAGTGCCAGCAGGACTCCCCTACAGAGCAGGTGCAGTGAGCTGCCACTGGACTGACCACAAAGGACCCAAGGTGCCCGGTTACTGCTGGAAGTACTCGACACTGCCAGGAAGAGCAGCAACCTCTGGTGAGTCCTTGGGTGCCTAGGCTTTAGAAGGACCCCTGGTTCAGCTAAGCCCACCTCATGGGACCCGAGGCTTCATGACTCCAGTCTGGCCTGCAGACGGGGGCCTGAGGCTCACCCGGCCCAGGATCCTCAGCTGACTGGGGACCACACTGAAGTTTGTAAGCACCACTTTAGAAGCATTTGAGAAGGATCTGAAGGAAAGGAAACTGAGGGCAAAGGCACAGCCATGATTATGTAGTGAGGAGGGGCTTGCTGGTGTACCAAGAAAAAGATCCTGCTGCTGAGGTCACTGCTAGAGACCCTGGCCTCCAAGGCCACGCTCAAGCAGCGGGCAAAACCTTCAACCGAGACCCGAGGATTAGAAAGAACACTTACAACCCAGAGGACAAGGCAGCAATGAGATCCAAGTCAAGGTGGAAATGACTACACACCTCAGAAACTTGGACTGTATGAACAGTCAAGGGTGCAGAGGTCCAGCCCTCACCCAGGCTCCTCTAACAAAGACAAAATCCACCGATGATCACAGTCCCAAAGACCTGGGAGTAGAAGAGGAGATGTGATCAGAGCTTATCAGGAACAAAGAGAAGGCACAGCGGGAGGGTGTTCAACAGTTTGGATGATCTTTTCATTTAAGTGTTCTTCTCCCTTAACCCTTTTTAATTTTTTAAATTAGTTTTTTGTAACATTTTCAAAACCGAATTGAAACTATCACCTCCACATCTTTAAAACTACTGGCGTTTTGAATTTTAACATTCAGCATTCATCATCAGGTGAATTTCTATGATCCACTCCAGACCCCTTCCTATCCTCTCTCTTTTTATAAAATATGACGTGTGTGCAGAGGCCACTTTTCTCAGGACTGTGCCTTTCCAGGCTGGTGGTGCCTGGAAAAGTTCTGGCAAGAGCCTGCTGGACATTTGCCAGAAACTAGACTGTGGGAAAAGGACATTTTTTTACCTTGAAGCTACTTTTAAAATCTGATGGTCTAGACCAAAAGAAGGAATCGAAGTTGGAAGTTGAAGACAGATGTGGAGATAATAATGACTAACTACACAGCAGGCTTTGCTAAAGAGACAAATCATTTTAAAGCTTTAAAAATCTTATTGGAAGGAAGAAGAGTAGCTGAAGGGAGTAGAGCAAAAAAAAAAAAAAAATCACTGAGCTGGGCTCAAGCTTCTAAGGCTCTTGTGACCCAGGGCATACACTGCCCCTTTGGCCTTGATTGCTCATCTGTAAAATGGGTTCTCTCTTTCTCTGTTCAAAGTGGAAATCCTTCCAGAAAGAAAACTTCAGAAGACACATAGGATGTATTTATAGAAAAGCTGGATGGGACATCACAGGACAATTGGTTAATATGGATTTTACTCCATAGTGGTCTGGTAAAATGTACAGGATGAAGTTCAAAGTGGGTAAATGTAATAACCAACTACAAGAGAACAGAGCTGGGGAGGCACAGCGTGTCAACACTGGGGGAAAGTCTAGCCATTTGAGATGTTATTAGATCTTAAATGAATCCACGGCATAAAATGGTGCCTACACAAGTCCCTTGGCCCTTAAAAGATGTTAAGGTCCTGGAAGAGGAGGTGGTGGAGCTGCTAGGTGCCCCCCCAACAAAGAAACAGATCACCTGGGCCATGGTCAGCAAGTGGCCATGAGGTGCGGGCGCTGGAGCTGGGGCACCTGAGGGTGGGTGGGGGATGGGATGAGGTGAGGGCGCTGGAGCTGGAGTATAAGAGACAGGATGAGGTGAGGGCGCTGGAGCTGGGGCACCTGAGGGTGGGCAGGGGATGGGGACTGGGAATCAGCCCAGGAAAGGGAGGGTCCTGCAGCCTCACAGAGAATTCAAGTCCAAGAAAAGCTGTTGTGTAGAAAGGGGATGCACTTGCTCTGAAGGCCCTACAAGGGAAGACTGCAGAGACTAGACTATTGCTTCCAGCAGAGGCAGAATGTTCTAAAAGTCAAAGGAGTTCAAATAAAGAATGTGCTGCCCCGAGAGGTGGGGATCTCTCATCCTCAGATGCCATGTGAGAAGGCTGCAGGAGGGGGCAACCACCAATGGGGGACTGGCCAGCAGATGGGGATTCAGGGACCCAGAGGCTGTGACATGGTTCCACACGGAGAAAGAAGGTGGGCGAAGAGCCTCCCGTAGCCCCTGTCCAGCCCTCAAGCTTTGATGCTCATCCTGAAAATATACAGCCACGAAAGGCAAGGCCCTGACCCTCTGGGCAAAGAACCAAACGAGGTCCAGAAAGAGAGAGAAAGTCTCTGGTAGGCCTTATGAGTAGCACAGAAGACTGACCTTGTGAGTAGAAGAGAAGGACCCAGGCCCACTCCAGGGGCGGGGGCTGGGTGAGCAGCCCCAGGCGGGGTGGTCCCTGGGAGAAGAGAGCGCAGTGACCCCGGGCAGGATGACTGGCCTCCTGAGCTGTGGTCTCATCTGTAAGTGGTCACGTGCTGAGCTGCTCAGATGAGCCCTGGACAGAGCACCGTGAGCCCGGCCTCGGCCAGGCTTGGGGAAGGGACAGACCAAGCCCCCTTCTCCTTAGTAGGGACTCACCTTCCTGCTGCCCTGGGATTGAGACAGAGGAGAGGGCCAGCACTGCTCCCAGGGGCCCCGAGTGGTTACAGCTGATTCTCTGATGAGGCAGATTCAAGAGTTAATTACAGCAGCGTGGCCACCAGGGACTGGGCTAAATGGGCTTGGCTGATGGGAAGCTAACGTCCTCGTGGATGGGACAGGGGGAGGGAGGCAGATTAACTGTGGTGAGACCGGCAGTGCCCAGGTGGTTGGCATACGCACGCATGTGTGTACAGTGTATGAAGTAAGCATGTTAATTCTGCTTATCTAGTTAAAGGATGTGTGTGTTCTTATGTGTTCACACACACATGCACACACACACACACATGCCACTACAATGGGCTGGGAGAAGACCCACAGCAGTCTGCAAACATGTCTGTTCTGGCCCCCATTAATCCACATTCTTGGAGTTTCCAGGCCACTTAGAAGCCAAAAGGTCACTGGGCCCCAGCAGGTGCCCATCTTGGTCTGACTGCCTGAGCAGAGGAGGCAGAAGGAGAAGGAAATGCCGAGTAGGAACCTGGCCTGTTAGCCCGGGGAGGTCAGGGCCCAAATAGCACCTGACCTGATGAGAGGACACGGGACCACATCGTGTAATCTGGACAGTCTGCCATTTGAGTGTAAACAGACAGCCACCATTTAGACCCAGGGGGCCCACATGTGCTGCCTCATCCCAAGGACAAGGTCATGATTGAGGTCACTCAAAGAACAATCACTGGTCACCTAGGCAGACCCCTGAGCTACATGCTGTGAAGGTCAATGGTGAACAGTATTCCCAGGAACTCAGGGGAGCAAGGCCATCAGGTTGCATGCCAGCTGGCTGGTCTCACAGGGCAGGAGTGCTTTGCTGTCTTCAGGAAAAAGCTGGGAGAGTTCAGAGGATGGAGAGGCTGCATAATCCAAAACCCAGCGTATCTTTAAACAAGACCTTCTGGGGCGAGACAGGCTCCAAGCCAACAGCCCAGGATCTCCCAGAAAGACAGACTCCACACCCAACGTCAGAGTTGAGAGAACAGCTGAGAAACTACACAGACCGAGGGTCGGGCCCCATCCCGACCCTGCTAGAGGGGAGAGCTGGTGCGGAGCAGGTGGGGCTGACAGTCCCCTCCCTGGGTGCCTGTACAGTCCCCAGAGACAGGCTACTGTGGGCCAAGGTAACCGGCATCTAAGGAGACAGCCACCTGCGTGGTATCTGGAGCCCTCACCGGACAGCCTGGCACAAAGCAGGTGCTCCTAAGAGGTCTGGTGAGTTAATGAGCTGCCAACCAGGAGCCACGGCTCAAGGGGCAAGGCATCACCCTCCAGAACAGCACTTTCTGCACTCATGGAAATGTTTGGTAATCTCTGCTGTCCAACGCATAGCCACGAGCCAGCCACACGGAGCTGCTGAGCACATGGAATGTGGCTACTGCAATGGAGAAAGTGATTTTTAATTTAAAATTTTTTAATAATTTTAATTTAAACAGTCCCAATGACTGTACACCTCTAGAATGCTACAGCAGCAATTAAGTCCAGCTCACATGCCAACTCTGAGGGACAGAGAGCAGCTGCCCAGAGCACTGTGTTGAGAAGGATGCTGAGGTCACATCTGTGATCAGCGGAGAAGAGTGCTAAGATGCCTGCTGTAGAAGCACAGACCATCTGCTTTCATCGTGGACCCAGAGCAAACTCACCACCTCCAGGCTAAAATCCCTAGAGCCATCTCTGACAGAGCCACCACTCTCCCATATCCCAGTCTACCCTCCAGTACCCTGCCTTCAAAACGTATCCAGAATCTTCGGTTCTTCTCATCACTCCATCCTGGTCTGGGCCATTATCCTTTCCCACCAAAATTACTGCAAAGTTTCTAACTGGTCTCCCTGCTTCTACTGCTGTGTCCTCTCCACCAGCAGCCAGACTGATACACTTAAATCATCCAAAGCAGGGTTCTCTTTAAGGGAAAAGCCAAGGTCTAACAGACCCTGTCACCTCTCTGCCGCACTTCCCCACTCTCGTCCCCTCACCTCTGCTCCATCTGCACTGACTGCCTTGATGTCCTGTGAACATACCTCAGGGCCTTTGCACTTACTGCTCATTCTTCTGATCACTGCATGGCTCACACCTGCACTGCCTTCAGGTCTCTGCTCAAATCTCATCTTATTAGAAAGCCTTCTCTGGCCCATGACATTAAGCAGCAATCTAGACTCTGTTCTGTTCACAGCTGTATCTCCAGTGTCTAGGAGCATGCTGAAAGTATCTGTGGGATGAATCCTATCTTTGAGACAGTCTGACAATCTTATCCTGTTCCCATTTCATAGACAAAGAAACGGGGGCTCAAAGGGCAGGAGTAATTGGCTCAAGGCCATGCAGCAGGTAAGTGTCTTGGCTCGGATGTGAATGCAAGTCTCACTCTGCACCCCATGCTGTCAGACCTTTCCATCTCCCGAGGCAGTCAGAAATAACAAGTTTTTATATGTGTCTACATTTTTAAGTACTGGAAAGTTGTGAAGCTCTGGGCAGGTCCAAGAAAACAGAAACCAACAGAGTGGATGTCGTGTGGGACTACTCGCCTGACCCTCCTAGTCAGTAACTCTCCCAAATAGATAGCCTCACCAGGATGGAGACAGGAGGGCCTATTCCCCAGAAGGGTTTTGCGGTGATTAACCAATTCAGTAAAAACTGAGCCTACAACTTGGCACAAGAAATTGTTTTTAAAAAAAAAACAAAGCACAACTACCCCTATTACTAAACAAAACTTCATCCTTCTAGCCAGATAGAGGTAGGGATGCACCATAACCCTGACCACACTGGATGCAGACTGTGGGCTCCATGGCTGTGTGCAGAGGATAACGCTGCTGGGCTATGTGGCCAGGGCTCACGACCTTCCAGGGACTGGCAGGGACCCAGCTCAGCGGCCACACTGCCCAGACAGGGGGCTGCCCACCAGCAGCACAGGCAGTGCCACCAGTGCCCATTCCCCTGTCCCCCCACCAGCAGGGGCCCTCCATGGCCTTCGAACAACCTTTCCTCTGAGGGCCCCTTACTTGCATCATCTAACATGCATTTATTTTGCCAAATCCTGGAATGTTAGAATGAAGACCATGCTGTGAAGTCCAAGAGGTGAGAGCTGGAATGGAGAGATGCACTAATTCTTACTTCATGCCATGGGAAATTCACCTTCTGGCTTTTCTCAAACCAAGAAGCCTTCAAGGCTAAACTAAAAACACACTCGCGAGTGGTTCTGTGAAGTAGTTAAGGCAGCAGGGATCTCCGGAGGCTGATGTCAGGGGGTTTCCTCTGTGGTTCCCGTCAAGTAGGTGATGGGTTTGCCCCACCTACATCAGCTGCTTATATAACAGGACTCATCATGTCAAGAGGGAGAGGCAGAGCTGCAGGGGACAGCAGGGTGCATCCTCCTCCTCCGTCCCCACCCCCCACTGGCTCCCCGGAGGCAGGTCCCCAGTCCCAACCTCACTGTTGCCAGGACAAGAGCGGGCACTCTGAGGGCTGACACTGGAAGCCAACCCCTGGGCTGGGAGGCAGCAAGCATCTCACCTCTCTGTCATTCTCACTCCCCTCTCCCCACCAACCGAGGCAGGGATCACTCTGGGCCTTATTCTCACAGCTAAAGGTCTTGAAGGGAACAGGGAGGCCGGCTTGGGCAGAGACATTCGGAAACAGACAGGAGATGGAGCTTGTGAAATGGCATGATTCGGAGTCCCAAGCCTCTCTTGCCTGAGGAGTCTGACTCTCATGGTAAGTGGGTAAGGCTCCCCTTGGAGACCTGCTCAAGGACAGAAGGTCACCCACCCCAGCAAAGACTCCTGCACGAAGAAGAAAGGCCATCCCTGGTCACAGGTGACCTGGGCTTTCGGCTGAAGTAGGAGAGGCAGAAAGAAGCACCTGTTGTCTGCACATCCCACTAGGAGCTGAGTGGGACGCCCCTAGTGCCCACCCACACTGAATTCCCCAGCACATCTGGCCCTGGCCCTCACTGGGGATGGCTGATGATGACTGCTTTTCTGACCCTGAGCTTCCCTGCAGCTTCCTCCTCCGGGAGCATGGGGACCAAGGGCAGTTCTGCTCTTCCAGTGAGCACCTGGGTGGCATCCTAACCGAACGTGATCTGAAGGGAAGTGCAGGCCTGCCTGTCCCCATCCTCTCTGCACACTCCCCCAAAGGCTCCTCCAACCACTCCCCATCCCTGGGAAGTGATTCTGAGGATGTGATTCCGAAAGGTTCATAATTCTGCAGTCCGTACTTGGTGACAGGTGTGCTGGGTGGATTTCCTGGATGCCTGCAGTTGCCAGGTGGCAGCTGGGGCGCTTAGCAACCCTCAAGGTCCCCAACTAAACCCTGGAGCTATGGTCACATGAGAATAAAGAAAAACAACTCCACCCTGTGGTCCCACTGGATGGCCTAAAGTGTCAGATATGTGCTCAGCAATGCAACGAGAGGCCCTCGGCTGCCAGGGCCATGCTCGCTCTTAGAGCCCCAAACCCACGAGGCCCCACTCTCCCGGCAGAGGAGGAGACAAGCCAAGTCGCTGGAACCTGAGACCCCGTCCCATCTCCTCATCACCCAGGGGCTCCCTTGTCTCAACACTGCCTTTTCACCTCAACAAAAAGGAAAAAGAAAAAAAAATCCCAGTAAACTTGAAAGCCTGTTCTAGCTGAGAGCCCAATTTAAAAATTGTATTTTTAAAAAATTATTTTTTAAAAGAAATCCCTGGATTATGGGAAGTTTTTCTCTACTTCTCTAAATCTTCAAAATGTATCCAACAACAATAATATTAGTGGTAGACAGTTCAGGGTCTATTATTTCTGTTCAGTTCAGTTGCTAAGTTGTGTCGACTCTTTGTGATCCCATGGAATGCAGCATGCCAGGCTTCCCTGTCCATCACCAACTCCCAGAGCCTACTCAAACTCATGTCCATCACCTTAGTGATGCCATTCAACCATCTCATCCTCTGTCGTCCCCTTCTTCTCCTGCCTTCAATCTTTCCCAGCATCAGGATCTTTTCCAATGAGTCAGTTCTTCATATCAGGTGGCCAAAGTATTACAGCTTCAGCTTCAGCATCAGTCCTTCCAATGAACATTCAGGACTGATTTCCTATAGGATTGACTGGTTGGATCTCCTTGTAGTCCAAGGGACTCTCAAGAGTCTTCTCCAACAACAGTTCAAAAGCATCAATTCTTTGGCACTTAGCTTTCTTTATAGGCCACCTCTCACATCCACACATGACTACTGGAAAAACCATAGCTTTGACCAGACAGACCTTTGTTGGTAAAGTAATGTCTCTGCTTTTTAATATGCTGTCTAGGTTGGTCATAGCTTTTCTTCCAAGGAGCAAGCGTCTTTTAATTTCATGGCTTAGCACTGTGCTAAATAAACCCTTTACATTTAGCTTCCATAATAAGCATATGAGAGAGCAAAAACTTGAATATCTGGTTCTAAACTGCTACATCTGAGAATAAGCTGTGACTTTTATAAGGGTTAACACTTGCAAAACACAGAAGGAGGAAAAAAGACTTGAAGGAATATGCCTTTATCAGTATTTTTTCTTTGGACTTGTCTGTTTTGATCAAATATTGTACAATATATACTGAAAAAGAAAAGAAACTCTTCCAACCTGTGTTCACCTGGCTGTGACTTGACTCAAATAAGAAAACAGAGGGCAACAGCTCACAGGATGCTACCACTGCCTTGGGGCCTGTTCCCTGCAGCTGGGGTTTCCAAACAGACGTCTGTGGGGGGAGCTGCAGGAGTTCCAAAACAAAGAAGTCTTTTCTAGATAAACAAGGAAACCTTAAGTGCCTAAGTCCATTCTCATGCATTGCTGAGAGGAGCGTAAATTGTTTGAACTTCTGTGAGACAATTTGGTAATATTTATCAACATTAAATATGTCAGTATGTCAGCAAATTTGGAAAACTTGGCAGTGACCACAGGACTGGAAAAGGTCAGTTTTCATTCCAATCCCAAAGAAGGGCAATGCCAAAGAATGCTCAAACTACTGCACAACTGCACTCATTTTGCACGCTAACAAGATAATGCTCAAAATCCTTCACACCAGGCTTCAGTAGTACAAGAACTTCCAGATATACAAGCTGGATTTTAAAAAGGCAGAGGAACCAGAGATCAAATTGCCAACATCCCTTGAATGATACAGAGAAAGCAAGGGAATGCCAGAAAAATATCTACTTCTGCTTCGCCGATTATGTTAAAGGCTTTGACTGTGTGGACCACAACAAACGGTGAATAATTCTTCAAGAGATGAGAATACCAGACCACCTTATCTATCTCCTAAGAAACCTGTATGTGGGTCAAGAAGCAATAGTTAGAACTGGACATGGAACAATGGACTGGTTCAAAATTGGGAAAGGAGTACATCCAAGCTGTATACTGTCACCCTGCTTATTTAACTTATATACAGAGTACATCAGTGTGAAATGCTAGGCTGGATCAAGATGGCTGGGAGAGATATCAACAACCTCAGATATGCAGATGATACCACTCTAATGGCAGAAAGTGAAGAGGAAGTAAAGAGCCTCTTGATGAAAGTGAAAGGAGAGTGAAAAAGTTTATTTAAAACTCAACATTCAAAAAACTAAGATCCTCACATCCTGTCCTATCACTTAATGGCAAACAGAAGAATGAAAAGTGGTAACAGTGATAGATCTTAGTTTCTTGGGCTCCAAAATCACTGTGGATGGCGACTGAAGCCAAGAAATTAAAAGACGCTTACTCCTTGGAAGAAAAGCTATGACAAAACTAGACAGCATATGAAGAAGCAGAGATATCACTTTGCCAACAGAGGTCCATATAGTCAGAGCTATGTTTTTCCAGTAGTCATGTACGGATGTGAGAGTTGGATCATAAAGAAGGCTGAGCACCTAAGAATTGATGCTTTCAAATTGTGGTGCTAGAGAAGACTCTTGAGAGTCCCCTGAACTGCAAGGAGATCAAACCAGTCAATCCTAAAGAAAAATCCTGAATATTCACTGAAAGGACTGAGGCTGAAGCGCCAATCCTTTGGCTACCTGATACGAAGAGCCAACTCATTGGAAAAGATGCTGGTGCTGGGAAACACTGAGGGCAGGAGAAGGGGGTGACAAGATGAGATGCTTGGAGAGCATCACTGACTCAATGGACATGAGTTTGAGCAAGCTCCGGGAGATAATGAAGGGAACAGGGAAGTCTGGTGTACTGCAGTCCATAGGGTCGCAAAGAGTTGGACAGGACTTCGTGAGTGAACAACCACAACAACAAATCAACATTTAAAATGCACCTGCCTGGTTCCTCAGAATGTTAAATACAGAACTACCATATAACCAGGCGATTCCACTTGTGTTTATTCCCCAAAGGCTTGGAAAGCTGAGACTCAAAGAGATACTTACACACCAACAATGCATGGAGGTATCATTCACAAGAGCTGAAAGGGGGATCCCGTTAACAGATGAATGGATAAACAAAATGTGTTACATATATACACTGGAATATTATTCAACCTTAAAAAGGAATGGAATTCTGATACATGCTACAACATGGATGAACCCTGAAGACATTATTCTAAGTGAAATAAACTAGTTACCAAAGGATAAATATTGTAGGATTCTACTTCTATGAGGGGCTTCACAGTAGCTCAGTGGTAAAGAAACCATCTGCAATGCAGAAGATGTGGGTTCAGTCCCTGTGTTGGGAAGATCCCCTAGAGAAGGAAATGGTAACTCATTCCAGTATTCTTGCCTGGGAAATCCCATGGACAGAGGAGCCTGGTGGGTTGCAGTCCATGGTGTCACAAAAGAGTCAGACATGACTTAGTGACTAAAGAACAACAATAATGTATATGAGGTACCTAGAACAGTCAAACTCATAAAGACAGAAAGTAGAATAGTGATTTCCAGGGGCCAGGGAAGGGGAGGATGAAAATTTAACATTTAATGGGCATAGAATTTCTGTGTGGAATAATGAAAAAGCTCTAGAGACGAAGAGTGGTGATGGCTGTACAACATTGAGAATGTACTTAATGTCACTGAACTATAAACTTCAAAACATTTAAGATGGTAAATTCTACCTTATGTATATTTTATCACAGTAAATATACATATATATATATACATGTTCACACATATATGTATACACCTATAATTTTAAAAATGCACTGATCCAGCAATTCCACTTCTAGGTTTTTAGCTTTCAGATATATTTAGACATATATAATATGGTATCCCTATAAAGATATCTATTATAGTAATGTTTGCAGTAGCATAGAACTGGAAATAACCTGAATGTCTACTTACAGGAGCCCTTTTAAATAAATGATGTTACCTCTACACAATGGAATTCAACACAGTCACAAAAAGCAAGAGGCAATGCAATATGGACTTGGAACCCTCTCTAAGGGACTGGGTGAAGAGAGAGTGCAGAAGAGTGAACATACCATTTGTGTGTGAAAAGCCTATACAGGCACACCTTGGAGATATTGTGGGTTCAGTTCTAGAACACTGCAATAATGTGAATATTGCCATAAAGTGAGTACATGGATTTTTTTGTTTCTCAGTGCACATAAAAGTTCAGTTTAGTTCAGTTGCTCAGTCGTGTCTGACTCATTGCGACCCCATGAATTGCAGCATGTCAGGCCTCCCTGTCCATCACCAACTCCTGGAGTTCACTCAGACTCAATGTCCATCGAGTTGGTGATGCCATCCAGCCATCTCATCCTCTGTCGTCCCCTTCTCCTCCTGCCCCCAATCTCTCCCAGCATCAGAGTCTTTTCCAATGAGTCAACTCTTCGTATAAGGTGGCCAAAGTACTGGAGTTTCAGCTTTAGCATCATTCCTTCCAAAGAACACCCAGGGCTGATCTTCCCTAGAATGGACTGGTTGGATCTCCTTGCAGTCCAAGGGACTCTCAAGAGTCTTCTCCAACACCACAGTTCAAAAGCATCAATTCTTCAGTGCTCAGCTTTCTTCACAGTCCAACTCTCACATCCATACATGACCACTGGAAAAACCATAGCCTTGACTAGACGGACCTTTGTTGGCTAAGTAATGTCTCTGCTTTTCAATATGCTATCTAGGTTGGTCAAAACTTTTCTTCCAAGGAGTAAGCGTCTTTTAATTTCATGGCTGCAGTCACCATCAGCAGTGATTTTGGAGCCCCCCAAAATAAAGTCTGACACTGTTTCCACTGTTTCCCCATCTAGTTCCCATGAAGTGATGGGACCAGATGCCATGATCTTCATTTT
>SJYX01003064.1:230166-287268 GCA_006410675.1 Oreotragus oreotragus | reverse complement strand
TTCACTCTCCTCTTTCACTTTCATCAAGAGGCTTTTTAGTTCCTCTTCACTTTCTGCCATAAGGGTGGTGTCATCTGCATATCTGAGGTTATTGATATTTCTCCCGGCAATCTTGATTCCAGCTTGTGCTTCTTCCAGCCCAGCGTTTCTGACGATGTACTCTGCATATAAGTTAAATAAGCAGGGAGACAATATACAGCCTTGACGTACTCCTTTTCCTATTTGGAACATGTTGTTCCATGTCCAGTTCTAACTGTTGCTTCCTGACCTGCATACAGATTTCTCAAGAGGCAGGTCAGGTGGTCTGGTATTCCCATCTCTTTCAGAATTTTCCAGTTTATTGTGATCCACATATAAAAGTTATGTTCACACTATTAAGTGTACAACAGCATATCAAAAAAAAATACTTCATTGCTAAAAGTTTTTAACCGTCACCTGACCCTTCAACAAGTCATGATCTTTTTGCTGGTGAGGGCCTTACGTTGATGTTGATGTCTCCTAACTGATCAGGGTGACTGCTGAAGTTTGGGGTGACTGAGGCAATTTCTTAAAATAAGACAATGAAGTCTGCAGCATCCGTTGACTCTTTCATAAATGGTTTCTCCATAGCACATAAAACTTTCAGAACTGGAGTCAATCCTCTCAAACTGGGCTTCTGTTTTATCAAGTAAATTTATGTAATATTCTATTAATAAAGTCTTTGATGTCATTTCAACAATCTTTACAGCATCTTCACCAGGAGTAGAATCTACCAAGAAACCATCTTCTTTGCTCATTCATAAGAAGCCATACTTCATCTGTTAGTTTCATCAGTAATCAGTCACATCTTCAGCCTCCAGTTCTAATTCTGTCTCTCTTGCTATTTCTACTATGTCTACATTATTTCCTCCACTGAAGTCTCGAACCCCTCAGTCATTCATGAAGGTTAGAATCAGCTTCTGTTAATGTTGATATCTTGACTTCTTCCCATGAATCACAAATGTTCATAATGGCATCTAAACTAGGGAATCCTTTCCAGAAAGTTTTCAATTTACTTTGCCCAGATCTATCAGAGGGATCACTCCCTATGGCAGCTATAGCCTTACAAAATGTATTTCTTAAATAACGAGACCTGTAAGTTGAAATTACTACTTGATCCATGGGCAGAAGAATGGATGTTATGTGGGCAGGTATGAAAAAAACATAATCTTGTACTGCTTCATCAGAGCTCTTGGGTGACCAGGTGCACTGTTAATGAGCAGTAAGCATTAGGTCTAGATGGAGGGCTTCAAATATTCAGTAAAAATATGCTGTAAACAGACATGCTGCCATCCAGGCTTTGTTGTTCCATTTATAAAGCACAGGGAGAGGCAATGTAGCATAATTCTTAAGGGTCCTAGGATGTTCAGAATGGTAAATAAGCATTGGTTTCAACTCCCAAGTTACCACCTGCACCAGCCCCTATCAAGAGAGGCAGCTCATTCTTTGATGCTTTGGAGTCAGGTATTGACTTCTCCTGTCTAGCTATGAAAGTCCTGGATGACATCTTCTAATAGAAGGCTATTTCATCTACATTGAAAACCTACAGTTTTCTGTAGCCAGCTCCATTAATGATCTTAGCTAGAACTTCCAGATAACTTGCTGAAGTTTCTACAGCAGCGCTTGCTGCTTCACCTTCCATTTTTATGTTATGGAGATGGCCTCTTCCTTAGACCTCAGAAACCAACCTCTGCTGGCTTCAAACTTTTCTTCTGCAGCTTCCTCACCTCTCTCAGCCTTCATAGAACTGTTGAGAGTGAGGGCCTTGCTCTGGATTAGGCTTTCTCTTCAGGGAGGGTTGTGGCTGGTTTCATCTTCTATCCATATCACCAAAACTCTCCATATCAGCGATAAGGCTGTTCTGCTTTCTCAGGAACTCTTTTTTTGTATTCACAACTTGGGTAACTAGTGCAAGAGGCCTAGTTTCTGGCCTGTCTTGGCTTCTGACATGCCTTCCTCACTGCTGCTGCTGCTGCTACTGCTAAGTCACTTCAGTCATGTCCGACTCTGTGCAACCCCAGAGATGGCAGCCCACCAGGCTCCCCCTCCCTGGGATTCTCCAGGCAAGAACACTGGAGTGGGTTGCCATTTCCTTCTCCAATGCATGAAAGTGAAAAGTGAAAGTGAAGTCATTCAGTCATGTCTGACTCTTAGTGACCCCATGGACTGCAGCCTACCAGGCTCCTCTGTCCATGGGATTTTCCAGGCAAGAGTACTGGAGTGGGGTGCCATTGCCTTCTCCGCCTTCCTCACTAAGCTTAATAATTTCTAGCTTTAGATTTAAAGTGAGAGTCATGTGAGTTTTCCTTTCACTTGAATACTCAGAGGCCACTGTAGGGGTACTGACTGGCCTAATTTCAATATTGTTGAGTCTCAGAAAATAAGAAGGTCCAAGGAGAGGAAGAGAGATAGGGGAATGACCAGTCAGTGGAACAGTCAGAATAAATATTATTTATTAAATTTGCCATATCAGATGGGCACAGTTCATGGTGCCCCCCAAATAAATACAATAGTGAAAGCAAAAAGCCCTGATCACAGATCACCACAGCAAATCTAAAATTAATGAAAAAGTTTGAAATATTGTGAGAGTTACCAAAACGTGACCCAGACACATGAGATGAGCAGATGCTGTTGGGAAAAACGGTGCCGGCAGACTTGCTTGGTGTGGGGTTGCCACAGTCTTTCTTTCCCTTTCTTTTTGGACACACCACGGCTTGTGGGATCTTAGTTCCCCAACCAGAGATTGAACCTAGGCCCTCTGGTCTGGAAAAGACCCCAATGCTGGGAAAGATTGAAGGAAGGAGGAGAAGGGAGCGACAGAGGATGAGATGGTTGGATGGCATCACCAACTCGATGGACATGAATTTGAGCAAACTCCAGGAGAAGTGATGGACAGAGCAGCCTGGCGTGTTGCAGTCCATGGAGT
The DNA here is from genome assembly GCA_006410675.1 of Oreotragus oreotragus. NCBI lineage: Eukaryota > Metazoa > Chordata > Mammalia > Artiodactyla > Bovidae > Oreotragus > Oreotragus oreotragus. The sequence goes on along the minus strand of SJYX01003064.1, from coordinate 284,324 downwards.
TGCACAGAGTAGAACATGACTGAGCAACTGGACAATAACACTTCAAGAAATAAATAATAGCAGGAGCAACATTGTGTCTTACGGCTGGCATTACAGGAAGCCCAAGGGCAAGGGAAAGACTTCTTCAAAGGGAAGAAAGTAAGAATCTGGCAACCTAAAATTCTTCATTTGATTAAAAAGCGGCTTTCAAAATTGAAATAAAAATAAACTCTTCTAGCAATTAAAATGGGGAAGAATTTAGTGCCAACAGACCTACTTGAAAAGCAGTACTACAAGGAGTTCCTCAAGAAGGTGGAAGCACGGCAATGAAGAAGTGGAGGACAACTGATGGTAAAATATGAGCGAACAAAGGCAATGACTGTTAACTGTAAAAAAATGATAATTGTGTTAAGACTGTTTTGTGGGGTTTAAAATATATGTTGAATTAAAATGCACTACAATCGAATCACTATGTGGTACACCTGAAACTAAGAAAATATTGTAAATCAACCACATCCCAATTTTTTAAAAGCCTGAAATAAATAAATAATAAATAATATACATTACAGTGGCTAGAAAATATGGGGGAGGGGGAATCAAGTGTCGTGAGATCTTTCATTGTGACCAAAGAGGCAAAAACACTTTGGGGTAGATGCAAATGAGTCATAGCTGACATTTATTGATCTTATTTCATTTTTGAAAGGCATTTTGATACATACACATGCTCGGTCAAAAATCAAGTTCCAACAAATTTCACAGGGCTAAAATCATACACTTCAGTTCAGTTGCTCAGTCGTGTCTGACTCTTTGAGACCCCATGGATCACAGCATGCCCATCACCAACTGCAGGAATCTACCCAAACCCATATCCATTGAGTCAGTGATGCCATCCAACCATCTCATCCTCTGTCGTCCTCCTTCTCTTCCTGCCCTCAATCTTTCCCAGCATCTGGGTCTTTTCAAATGAGTCAGCTCTTTGCATCAGGTGGCCAAAGTCATACAGAGCATGTTCTTTGACCACAGTCAANACCCATATCCATTGAGTCAGTGATGCCATCCAACCATCTCATCCTCTGTCGTCCTCCTTCTCTTCCTGCCCTCAATCTTTCCCAGCATCTGGGTCTTTTCAAATGAGTCAGCTCTTTGCATCAGGTGGCCAAAGTCATACAGAGCATGTTCTTTGACCACAGTCAAATTAACCTAAAAATCAACAATAAAATGATAACTTTTAGAAACTTCCCTGGGGGTACAATGGTTAAGACTCTACTCCCAGTGCAGGGGGGATAAGTTTTGTCCCTGGTTGGTGAATTAAGATCCCTCAGGCCACATGGTGTGGCAAAAAAAAAAAAAGATAACTTTTAAAGAGTCCCCAGATATTTGGAAATTAATTAATGTACTCCTAATGGCTTAAAGCTCAACATTCAGAAAATGAAGATCATGGGGTCTGGTCCCATCACTTCATGGGAAATAGATGGGGAAACAGTGGAAACAGTGGCTGACTTTATTTTTCTGGGCTCCAAAATCACTGCAGATGGTGATGGCAGCCATGAAATTAAAAGACGTTTACTTCTTAGAAGGAAAGTTATGACCAACCTAGATAGCATATTAAAAATCAGAGACATTACTTTGTCAACAAAGGTCCGTCTAGTCAAGGCTATGGTTTTTCCTGTGGTCATGTATGGATGTGAGAGTTGGATTATAAAGAAAGCTGAGCGCCGAAGAATGGATGCTTTTGAACTGTGATGTTGGAGAAGACTCTTGAGAGTCCCTTGGACTACAAGGAGATCCAACCAGTCCATTCTGAAGGAGATCAACCCTGGGATTTCTTTGGAAGGAATGATGCTAAAGCTGAAACTCCAGTACTTTGGCCACCTCATGCGAAGAGTTGACTCACTGGAAAAGACTCTGATGCNAGAAGACTCTTGAGAGTCCCTTGGACTACAAGGAGATCCAACCAGTCCATTCTGAAGGAGATCAACCCTGGGATTTCTTTGGAAGGAATGATGCTAAAGCTGAAACTCCAGTACTTTGGCCACCTCATGCGAAGAGTTGACTCACTGGAAAAGACTCTGATGCTGGGAGGGATTGGGGGCAGGAGAAGAAGGGGATGACAGAGGATGAGATGGCTGGATGGCATCACTGATTCGATGCAGATGTGTTTGGGTGGACTCTGAGAGTTGGTGATGGACAGGGAGACCTGGCGTGCTGCGGTTCATGGGGTCGCAAAGAGTCAGACACGACTGAGTGACTGAACTGACTGAAACAGTTCATGGATCAAAAGCATCTCAACGGATTTAGAAAATATGAATTTTAGAATTTAGAAAACTGAACTAATTGACCACAGAAATATGACATATTGAAACCTGTGGGATAAAGCTAAAGCAACATGATGAGGGAAATCTATGGCAAAAGTACGTGTTTTAGAAAAGAAATGCTGAAAATTAGCTATATACGTTCCATTTTAAGAAGATACAAAAAAAAACACCAAATTAATCTCAAAGAAAATAGAAGAAAATGACAAAGTTAGAAGTATAAATTAATGAATTATAGAAATGTACAAAAAACCAAAAAGGTGTTTCATTGAAAAGGCTAAAACATGAATTAACCTTAGTAAAACAGATTAAGAAAAAATTTAAAAATAGAAAGCACAAATTACCAATATCAGTAATGAAAAAAGAAACACAAATCCCATAGACAATGATACACAGAGATAAAATACAATACATGTATAGCAACAGTTTGAAAACTTGGATGAAATGGAGAAGTTCTTGAAAAAACAAAAACTTTCCAAAACCCACACAAAAGGAAATGTAGACCCTTACTTTTTAGAGGAACCAATCTACTCCTAAAGAAAAACTCCAGACCCAATAGGGCTTCACAAGTGAATTCTTTTAAACATTAAAAGAGTAACCTAAAAGAGGGGAGATTTCTCCAGTTAATAAGTTGGCATAACCATGATACCCAAATCTGTCAAGGACACAGAAAGAAAGTTAAAATGGAAAGCAGGTCTCACGTACATAGTCACAAAAGTCCTAAAGAAAAACACGAGCAAATGTTAACTCACAGGTGGCAGAACTCCAGTGCTTTTCTCGTCCTCAAAGGGATTGACACAGATTATCCCATTTTACCCGCAAATGTATTTTCATCTACACTTCACATACAGGGAAACTGAGGCCCAAAGACGGAAAGAACTAGCCCAAGGGCACACTCAGGCTCGAGTCCACTCAATGGACACTTACAGGCACCTGCTGCACCGCAGCAAGGCCTGGGGGTGTATCCCTCCTCTCCCTTCACCTCCCTGGACCTCTCATTCCGGGGCCAGTGTCTGCCCTGCTGCTGCAACACGGCCTGGGCAGTCAGCCAGGCACCCTCTGGCTACTCCATAGTGGCCAGGAGGCCTGGAGCACACAGGGGTGGTTCTCTCTGCCAGGCCCCAGGCTCCCTGCACTGACCCTGCCAGGAGCGAGCGAGCATACTGCCCGGGCATTAGAAAGCAGGCCTAGTGGCCTGACCATCACCGCTCCCAGCTTTCCAAGTGACAAAGCACTTCTGTCTGTGTTTCTCATTTGACCCTCAGGGAACCCTCAGCAAGATGATGATCATCAACATCTTCACTTTGGAGTAGCAATACTCCCACTTTGAAGATGAGGAAAGTGAGGCTCTACAGGGTGGATAACTTGTCCAAATCATCCACACACAGAATAACAGACCCAGGGTGAGACACAGGGCCTTTCTCACCACCCCAGAAGGCCCCCACCAAGCACCATGGAACGTGACTGAAGATGTCCTGGATTATACACTATGAGACTGACAAGATCAATACAGATGAGTATGCTCAAAACTGCAGACTATATAAAAAAGAACCCTCCAGTCCAGCTGAGTGGTGACACACACATTTTTTTTTAATGTAGAGAACACAGAGGGATGCCTCCACAGTATGAGAGATCAAATGCAAACAAGAACCGAGACAGTATAGAAGGCAGAAATTAAAGAATGCCTTTGAAAGGGCTCAATAAAGCCAGCAAAGCAGGATTCTTTAAATACGTTCCAGCCGCAGCAGCTCCTTGGTAACGACAGGACACAGGGCTGAGGAGAAGGGGACAGGTATGATGGCCCCTTGTCACCATGGAAGGCAGGATGGTTCCCCTTCTAAAGCCTGTTTTCTGAAAGAGATGAGTCCAAGGCTCAGCTCAGAAGCTTCTAGATCTCATTGGTAAACAGAGAGAGAAGGAACGCCCCAGGACCGAGGAAGCCAGGACACACCAGCTAAATGAGTCAGTGTGTGCCTTCAAACAGCATTGTCTGGAGAATGTGCGGCTCACCAATGGAACTCCCCGAAACTACTACCCTGCCCACCTGGGTGGCAGGGTCCAGGGAAACAGAAATTTCAGTGAACCTGCTGAGCCTGGAGCAAACAGCACCACCCAAACACAAAGTGAGATGGTTCCCAGAGCAGAGAGGCATATATTTTCAACCTACTGAGTTTGCTTATTCAGGGGAAGTCAGCCTTTGGAGAACAGGAAACTGGTGGATGAAATTTCTGAAGACCTTCAAAAAGCATGTGAGACCAGTCCAGACCAAAAACTATTTAAAAGACTGAGTCACATGACAGCAGGGAGCTTCTGCGGTGGACGAGGCTGGAGTGAAGCCAGTAAACACAGCGTGGGCACAGCAGGCACTTCTCTCAATGGAAAAATGTAAACAGTGGGGTCCCCAGGGGCCGGGCTGCTTTTACCGTGTTCACAAATGACTTAGCAGGAGAAGGCAGTGGGGAGCTTCCCCTGAGTGCCAAGGAAACAGTGCCCATGGGAGGAGGGAGGAGGGGATGACAGACTTCACCCGAAAGGACCCTGAGGCCAGGGACTGTGTCTTCCACCCCCACCCCACTGCAGGGAGCCTTGAGCACACAGTAGGTGGGTAGCATGAATCTGCACAAGAGGGAGTGACAGAGGGATGAGTGATGCCTCCAAAGAAACTGTGGTGCTGGAGAAGACTCTTCAGAGTCCTACGACTGCAAGGAGATCAAACCAGTCAATCCTAAAGGAAATCAATCCTCAATATGCATTGGAAGGACTGATGCTGAAGCTCCAATGCAAAAAGCCAACTCATTGGAAAAGACCCTGATGGTGGGAAAGACTGAAGGCAGGAGGAGAAGGGGGTGACAGAGGATGAGATGGTTGGATCATATCACTGACTCAGGGGACATGAGTTTGAGCAAACTCCAGGAGACAGTGAAGAACAGGAAAGCTTTGTGTGCTGTAGTCCACGGGGTCGCAAAGAGTTGGACACAACTGAGCAACTGAACAACAACAACTCTAGAAAAGAGAATTCAAACTCCAAGCCCCACTGAGCCCTGCAGACCCAGAAGTAACTGGGCTCACTCCCTTCCGACAGGCCCCAGACTGGGGTCCCAGGCCGGTACTGCCCCAAGGCCTTCCCCAGAGAGCCTGACCTGCTGCTGACTCTGCTCCTCCAGGTTCATCTTCACCTCCAGAGACTGGCGGGCCTCCAGGAAGGCCTTGCGGTGCTTGCGGTCTGCCATGTAGTAGGACATGATGCCCACGACGATGGCGCACAGGTAGAGGAAGACGTTGGCCAGAATCTGCATGCCAAGGAGGAGGAGAGGAAAGGACAATGGTCAGGGCCCGCCTTCAGGAGAGGGAGGGGACCAAAATCCACCCCCAAGCTCCCCAGGGTCCAGGGAGGTGTCCAGCAGAGCCTCCAGCCTTGAGCGAGGATTCAGATCCCTGGAGTAGACCCTGCCCCCCAACATGGATGCCTGAAGCTGTTCAAGGGTGTGGCTCCAGGCCTGGAAGGCTGGCGGGAGGACCACTATTCTCCCATCCTCCTTTACATGGTAGCCAAGCTGGCCCATCCTGCCCGCTGTGAGGCCTGAGTGGTCCCTCCGTTACTCATCCATTCACCCACTCACTCGTTCAATGACCATTACCCTTACTTCATAGGGGCATTTAGGCACTGTGCTGAATAGCTGGGGAGGAAAGTGAACCAGAGCTACTGGCCAGGCGTGTATAATCCTAACAGCTACAGGTCATAGGGAATGTCACAGGAGACCAGAAGAAGTCCTAGGCTGATTCCGTTGTCACAATGCTACCTAACATCTGAATCACAGGTTACAGACCTCTAGGATTCACGTGCATCCTCTGAGCCAACTCACCTGCCACCTGGTGAGAGGGCGGCCAGCACCAACATCCAGGTCTCACAAGGAATTAAAGCTACAGGAAGCAGAAGAAGGGGTCTGGGATCTAATGTCGGTCCAGTGAGCTCAGTGTACTGGCACCAAGGGCTTCTTTGGGCATCAAGCAGCTGTTTCCCCAGCCCTGGCACCCTGCAGGCTGCCCTAGGTGTCCCTGGTCCCTAGATCCCAGAGGCTGCCAGAGGTAACTTTGACTGTGGACCTGACATCCAAACCACATTTCTGGGTGCTGGCTGCTGCTGGCTCCAATCTCTGACCCAACTTGGCCCCATTTGGGGCTGGACCAGGTTCTAATTTCATACTGTTCATGGGGTTCACAAGGCAAGAATAATATTTTTTCCAGTAGTCATGTACGGATGTGAGAGCTGGACCATAAAGAAGGCTGACCACTGAAGAACTGATGCTTTTAAACTGTGGTTTAGAGAAGATTCTTGAGAATCCTCTGGACAGCAAGGAAATCAAACCAGTCAATCCTAAAGGAAATCAACCCTGAATATTCATTGGAAGGGCCGATGCTAAAGGTGAAGCTCCAATTGGAAGGGCTGATGCTAAAGGTGAAGCTCCAATACTCCGGCCACCTGGTGCAAAGAGCCAACTCATTGGAAAAGACCCTGATGCTGGGAAAGACTGAAGGCAGGAGGAGAAGGGAGCAACAGAGAATGAGATGGTTGGATGGCATCACTAACTCATGGACACGAGTCTGAACAAACTTCAGGAGATAGCAAAGGACAGAGAAGCCTGGCGTCCTGCAGTCCACGGGGTCGCAAAGAGTCAGACACGACTTAGCGACCAAACAACAATAGGCTCTAGTTCCTCCCACTTCTCTAAGAACACTGGCTGTGAATTCACCACTGGCCGTGAATCTTCTCCAACAAGGCCTGTTTCCAGGTCTGGTGCCTCTGGAACCTGAGGCTGCCCCAGGTTCCCTGCCTTGATCCTCTGAGGGCCTGTCAGAGGTGGACAGACCTCTCCTCTCAAGGGTGTGGTTTTGGGAGCAGAAGGTGGAAATTGAGAGGTGGGAAGGGACACAGAAGTTCTTAGTTCCTGGCCCCAGAGGAAGAAAAGATCAGTCCAGTGGAACACAATAAATTCTGAAGTAGGTGAAAAATGCAGGGAAGTCCATTTTAGATTTTTGAGCAAGAAGGTTTAATAGATAATAAGGCAAGTTAATTGTAACATTAATTTTCTGAGTATCCTTGGTTATGTTGTATCCCTTCTGTTTTAATGTTTCATCAGGGCTGCTGGTTGATACTAACTAGGAGAAACTACCACCCAGAAAGAAGCTTCCTAAAGAGCTTGTACTTGGCTACCAGTCTGAGCCTGGAGGTGTAGGGGGACACTCAAGAAAGGCCCACTTAGTAATGAATTAATTAGCAGGTGAGACGTACAATAACAGAGGTGTGCTTGGTGCTGGTAATCAAGTCACTGGGTGATAATTTCACAAGCTTCTTAGACAGTTGGTTCTGGCAATTAACAACAGCCTGATCTTGGGCCTGAGCAGCTCTGATGGCCTACACCACTTGTGGGGCAAGCAGGTGGGATCTCAAAGTCCTTTGGGACATCTCCTGCACCTTCTTCTGGACCATGACAGCCCATTCCCACGATCGATCAGTATCATTGTGGCCTCAGGCCACTTTATTAAACACCTGATGATCAAAAAAGCTGCTAATTTATAATTTATGTTCAGTGAGTCAAAGCAAATCACACAGATAACTGGGTCTCAAAGCCAGTCTACTTTGAGGTCCGGGAAACTCCACCAGCCCAGAGGCCACTCTCCATGGGGCCCATGGGGCCTTAGAAATCTGCTTGCCCTCAAGTTCATGGCTCAGGAAACTAGACTGTCAAGGTCAGGCTGCTCCCCATGCATACTCATGGAACAGTGGCAACCCATCAAAGCTCATGGGAGGGCAGTCCAGATACAGTAGCCACCAGGCCGAGAGTCTCGGGACTGACAGGGCTCAGGATCCTGGAGGGTAAGGGAGGGGCCACACATCTGGACTCAACACCTGCCAGCGTCAGCAACTGAACCAGGGGCTCCAGACAAGGTGGGATAACCTGGGGCCACTGGCCTGTGTCTGCCCTGGCCACAGCCAGCCTGGGCTGTCACACGGCTGGGGACAGAGCTCCACATTCAGGGGTCTTCCTGACCACTCATAAGGATAGAAGAGGTGGGCTGTGTAAAAGGTACCGTGCTGAGATGCTTGCTCCTTGGAAGAAAAGCTATGACAAACCTAGACAGCATATTAAAAAGCAGAGCCATTACTTTACTGACAAAGGTCCATATAGTCAAAGTTATGGTTTTTCCAGTAGTCATGTATGGATGTGAGAGTTGGACCATAAAGAAAGCTGAGCACCGAAGAATTGATGCTTTTGAACTCCGGTGTTGGAGAGGACTCTTGAGTCCCAAGGATTGCAAAGAGAGCAAACCAGTCAATCCTAAAGGAAATCAACCCTGAATATTTGTTGGAAGGACTGATGTTTAAGCGCCAATACTTTGGCCACCTGATGCAAAGAACTGACTCATTGGAAAAGACCCTGATGCTGGGAAAGACTGAAGGCAGAAGGAGAAGGGGATGACAGAGGATGAGATGGCTGGATGGCTTCACTGATTTGATGGACATGAGTTTGAGCAAGCTCCAGGAGTTGGTGATGGACAGGGAAGCCTGGTGTGCTGCAGTCCATGGGGTCACAAAGAGTCAGAAACAACTGAGAGACTGAACTAAACTGAGCTGGTGTCAGGGATCATTGTTATGCATTACCTCCTGAGGCATCCACCAAGAAAACCAAACTCGCAGACAGACCAGCAGAGAGCAGCTCTAGTGGAGAAGTTCCAAAGATTATAATCCCCAAACTAGAAGACAATTCAGATTTGGTTCATGCCTGGGACCATGTAGGTAGGACAGCATTCCTTTCATAGAACTGTACATATTTTTTTTTTTTTGGAAACAGTAACAGACTTTATTCTTTGGGGCTCCACAATCACTGCAAATGTTGATTTCAGCCATGAAATTAAAAGATGCTTGCTCTTTGGAAGAAAAGCTATGACCAACCTAGACAGCATATTAAAAAGCAGAGACATTACCAACAAAGGTCCATCTAGTCAAAGCTATAATTTTTCCAGTAATCATGTTTGGATGTGAGAGTTGGATTATATAGAACTGTGCATATTTTAAAATAAAATCCATTTTTGCAATGCCACTTGCAGGAACAGAGTCTAGAAAGTACATTCAAGGGGAGCCCTGGACTCTGGCACTGCCCCTTGCCAGCCAGGTGCTGCCAGGTCAAATAACCAGCCCAAGTTTGTGTCACCATCTTTGAGCTGAGGGAGGGACTGACTCATCTGGAAGGTCCCTGAGCCCTGACATTGGTCCTCTGACCTCACTGACGACAAAGGTTGGGATTGGAGACCTGGTCCCGAGAGGCCAGGGGAAGGACAGCAGGTTGGTTCCAGGTTGGCCAGAGACCCACACTGCCTCTCGTGCCCTGGGCACCCCTGGTCCTGGGAAACCTCACCCCCTTCCTGACCTGCGCTCTCAGCTGCAGGGATATGGAGGCAAACGGCCACATCTGGGCCACGCGCTGGAGGCTCAGGTGGGTCCTGCAGGCGCTGTCCACGCCAGGGAACCTCCTTCACCTTTCAGTGAGCACATCTGTTTCCAGGCGATTCTTCCCACAGTCCCAGGCCTTGGGTCTCCTGGAGCTCCCCCAATTCTCTAAACTTGCTTCACCTGAAGAAAAGGCCCTCTTGGGGTGCAGCTGCTCTAGTCCACCTGATCTCCCTCGTGTGCAGCCACCGTTCTGAGGCCTGGAAGGAGCTCGGTAACCTCCCAGGGCCAGGCAGAGGTGGAGAGAGGCTCAGCCCACAACAGATCAACTTTCAGCCTCCAAATCCAGAGGACACAAATCTGCCAGGTGATGCTGCCTAGCCAAGGAGACCTCCAGCCAAGGAAGCAGAGGTCTGCTCTGGGAAGGGGCCAGGGGATGCATTGCAACAGGTCCCCTGGGGTGATGGGGGCCCAGCTGCTCCACCCCAGGTGTGCACAGGTGAGTGGCAGAGCAGGCTGCACTCCCAGGGGACCCCGAAATGCAGCCAGGGCTGGGAGCCCCTGCTCTTGTCCAGTTCCCTTGCCTGTAACACCCCCTCACATCACACCCTTACATCCTAGACACGGGCACGCACCTTACCTGCCTCATCTCATTGAATCTTCACAAGATAGGTGATGTTATTCTGATTTTACAGGAGAAGAAACTGAAATTAAACAAGGGCTCAAACTAGAGGATCAGGTTTCTTCCTGATCGCTCAGTCATGTCCAACTTTTTGTGACCCCCATGCATTGTAGCCTGCCGGTCTCTGTCCATGGAATTTTCCAGTCAAGAATACTGGAGTGAGCTGCCATTCCCTTCTCAAGAGGATCTTTCTGACCCAGGGACAGAACCCATGTCTCTTGCGTCTCCTGCAAGAATCCTCCTGCAGGTGGTCTCTTTATCACTAGCGCCACTGGGAAGTCCTCGCTTCTTATTCTTTGATGCACAATCCCATCCTACAAGCACCCTTGGCTAATTTATATATTTATAACCCCACCTTTCCCCAGAAAGACTATTAGATACTTTTTAACACTAAAATTAAAATTTCCACCAGGATACCAGTCCTAAGGCACTTACTGTGAGCTGCTTGCACTTTTCATCTGGAAACATCGACAGATTTCCACAATTTCCATACACATGGGTGGTCATTAGCTCTAGGCTCAGGAATTCCTAAATTACCTGATTCATACTTATAAATGTAAGTGTGTCTCACTTAGCAAAAGGAATGTGCCCCCTCAAAACGTGCTTTGAAAAAATGAATTGTGCCTCCTTCGGCAGTGAGCCCCCACCCCCACCCAGTGCTGCACTGAGGAATCAAAGGTGACGAGAAGGCCACCCCAGGGCCCACAAGCCCAGCGCTGCCAGAGGAGGTCTAGGTCCAGGGCAGGCCACGATGATGGACAAGGCGGGCAGCTGTCATCTCTCTAACTCATCTGCTAGTATTGCCTCTCACACTACAATTTAAAAGCTGCAGACCCAGCTTTGGCCCAGCTTTTGCAAACTTTTGGCCAGCAGGAAAGCTTGAACCCTGGAGAGAATCTGAGATGTGTCTTTCCCGTGATTACGACAAATGGGCTTCTTCAAGCTGAACCTTGAGCTCTGCTGGTCTGGGATGAATTTTCTGGTGCTCCCACTCCAGTGAGAGGGGAAGGGCCTTCTTGTCAGAATTCAGCTTCCCCTGGGGCCGCCTTTCTTGTACCCACTGCTGCATAAATACCTCCCCCAACACCCCAGCCCACTGGCTGCCCCTCTCCCTGCTCAACCTCCATCTCGCTTCCTCCCCTCCCTCCCCTCCCCAGCCTCCTCACACAGGGTTCTGTCCTGTCTTTCATGGTCAGGGCACCTGGTAAGGCCAGCATTGCTGTGCTTCTCACCCCTGTGTCCCCAGAATCCACCCCAGGCCTCACCCTGTACCCGGTGCTCAGGAAGCCAGAGTATTTGGGCTGGACACACCAGGTAATGAAACCACAACACTGATTCCCCGCTCAGCTGACCCCTTCAGCCTCGAACACAGATAAGCCGGCAAGAAACCATCCTAAAGTCAACCTCTGGCCCCCCACGACCTCCCAGGACCCAGCCTTCTAATTAACATCCCATCTGCAGCACCCCACCCTCTCCTACCCTAAGATCAGAGAGGAATGGGGCTCGGTCACTCCCCCAGGATGGTGCAGACCCCCAGGACAGCAGGAGGGGGACAGTCTGAGAAACATCCAGAATATAAAGCAGAGCATAGAAAGCAGCAAGAGAAGGGCAGGGATGGGTGGGGTGCCGTGTTCATTCAGGAAGAGGTTAGATGGCATCACACAGGCTCCAGAGAGAGAGATGGGGTCTCCGAAACATGGTAACAGGCTCTGATAATGCAACCAGTGAGTGAGTGTGGCCCGAAGCCTCCGGCTCCACTTTCCAGTTCTGAAAGTGAGCAGTGGCCCAGATGCACGCACCCTCACTCCCGCTCTTCCCCATGGTCCTGGGCTGGCCGCGACAGCATCATGACCTGGCTGCCCACCTAGACAGGCAATGCCTGAGAAGACTGCTCTAGGGTGCCATTGAGGTCACCTCTTCATGTCCTAGTGGCCTCCTTTAGACTGAGCAGCAGTCTTATTTCAAAAGAATTGTTCCTTGAGATGAATGGAGACAGTAGCATGAAAGCATATAGACCACCATATGTAAAACAGATAGCCAACGGGAATTTGCTGTATGACTCAGGAAACCCAACCCGGGGCTCTATAACAACCTAGAAGGGTGGGAAAGCATGGGAGGTGGGAAGGAGGGGACATGTGTGTACCTATGGCTGATTCATGTGGATGTATGGCAAAAATCAAACCAATATTGCAAAGCAATCATCAATTAAAAATAAATAAACATAACTATAAAAAAAGAATTGTTCTTTTTTTCCGTTTAAACACAAGATTCTAAAAATAATGAATAAAATGAATGAATCTCCCAAGTGGGTAAACAATCAGACTAAAACTTCGTCTAACCCACGACAGCTGGACCAAGTGTTTATAATACCCCAGTTCAGAAATGCAACCGTGAGAAAAGTCCTTTACGAAATCCTTCCTCTTCGAATCTGACGAGTCACCACGTCCTGCACAGCCTCTAACAGGCCACGGGGACAGGGATGGCTCTAAGTGGGGCTTTAAGATAGAAGTCACCCCACCAGAGGTAGGCTCATGGCTCAAGTACCCAGGCTGACCTCATTCTGTAAGCTCATTCAGGCCTGCAGATTCCAGAACATTCCCCAAATGGGAGGTGGAGGGGAAGACTGCAGCTCCAGGGTGTCAGCTGTCCTCAGAGATCTTGTGAAGCTCTGCTGCTGGGGAAGGCCTCTGTTCATTAAAGCTAACGTAGATGTTTTGGAAAAAAAAAAAACTCTCCCAGGAGCTGCAAGGCAGAAAGGAGCAGGGGAGAAGACAACTCTGCAGGAACCAGGATCCACAACCTAAGGAAGACGGGCCAGAGCCTGCAATGCCAGCCACGCAGTGCCCACCGGGTCCCCACCTGGGAAGCCGTGCTCCCAGAAGACCCTTGGAGGGGCCCACTGGTGGATGAACACATGGCAAAGAGGCTGGGCCATGTAGTCACAGAGAACCTCCCCCATCACCAGCAGGCTGTGTGACCTGGAGCAAGTCACTTAACTTCTCTGAGACTTGGCCTCCTCATCCTCACCATAACCCTGAAGGCTGTTCCACTAAAATTAAATGAGATTCTCTGCAACACTACCTAGCAGAGGGGTTGGCACAAAATATGTTAATGACATTTTTTTTTTTTTTCTTCTAGAGAAGAGAAGGAAAATTGGTACCTAACACTTTTTATTTTAGGCTATGCTGTGCGGCATGTGGGATCCTAGTTCCCCAACCAGGGACTGAACCTGGGTCCGCTGCATTGGGAGCAAAGAGTCTTAACCACTGGACCACCACGGAAGTCCCCCTAATAACACTTTAATGAAGTTTTACAAGAACTTTCACATTCATCAGGTCTCCTAGCAATGCTGAAACTGGAACGCAGATCTCCCTTTTCACTTTTCCCCCTACAAGCACAGAGTTTAAATTTCAAGACATTAAAAAAAATTCTGTCCTGGCTCAGAAGACCAAACATCAGAAACCAGCCTGGCCAGGCACGGGTGGCCTTGGGGCAGGTCCACCACCGCTTTCTTGCCCGGCAAGCACACCACCCAAACACAAGGCCAGGGCCGCTTTCCCCACATTCCTGTCTTGGTAGCTGATTTGTGATATGGGTCAGCAGAGGCTGGGTGAAGGCTATGGGGCTTGGGGACCCTGGGAGCTCAGCACCCAGTGAAGACTTGGAGCATTTATGCGTATGGGGAGATCTGCAGTCAGTGAGGTCATGCTCCCGTGCTCCCCCAGGGTAAACGCCAGCATCCTTGAGCCGAGAGATGACTGGAGTCTCTAGTCAATACAACCCTACTCACACAACGCAGAGCTCAAGCCTTGGGGCACTGTGACAAGCTCTTCCAAGTCAAGGGTTTTGCCAAGTTTCCACCACCTGACTCAAAAGGACTTCCAGAAGCTTCCTACTTGTTTAATAGCTTGGACATGCCTCTGCTAAAGATATTCAATGTTCACCCTCTTCCAAAACAAAGAAGACTTCCAGATAGTCATCCAGCCATCTTGACATGTGACACAAGGGCCCTTGTGACCTGCTAGGTCACCAGAAGAGCCTTCCAGGTCGTGCGCTGGGGCACCACTCCAGACTCAGACGCGACGGCTCCCTGAAGACGTGGACAGAAGCCCTGACTGCGGGCTCCCATGCCACTCTTACGTCTTGTACGCGGCTGCTGCCCACCAGGCTCCCCTCACTCCAGCCACACTGGGCACCTCTCCAGTCTCTAACAAGACGTGCTATTTCAGGGCTCTACAGCTCCATCCAGAACACCCTGTTCTCTCCCCTCCCCGACCAGCGGAGGGCTGGCTACACACTGAAATGATGCCCTGACTTAACCAGGTCAAGCATAAGCATGCAGCGCACCCTTGGCCCTTAGTCATCCCTCAGAAACCGTTAGCTGCTGTTACTATTTCAAGATTATCTCCAACACCCCTCCCTGATTCCCAGACAGAACCATCCATCCATCCACCCATCAATTTAGTGAATGCCCACCCTGTGCTAGGTAGGTACTTGGCATTTAGCAGTGAATATGGCAGAAAAAGTCCCTACTGTCATGGAGCTGATGATTTGGTAACAAAAGACAAATAAGCAATAAATAATTCAACAATAAGAGTATCAAAACTCAGCAGAGAATAAAAATGAGTGAGTGGTTGGGTGGCTGCTGTAGACTGAGTGAGGCAGATGGCTGGGCCCCATTCTTCACTCCCCTGTAATGTCCTGTTCAGCCACACCTCTGCCACGGCCTCATGGAGAGTGGTGAGGTTCCTCCCTCCTGCTGACTCGGACTGTGTGATCTACTTTGGCCAAATGGATGTCCGTGCATATGATACAAACAAGAAATACGCTTGCTTCCCACTCTGTGCTGCTGCTGTCACCGTGAGAACGACATGCCGCAAAAGTTCACTGGTCCAGTAGAATGAGAAACCCGTGGAGGAGAGCTAAACTGAAGCTGCAGCTTGTAGCCAAAACCAGCCGAAGCCCAGCCTACATCAGCCACACCCCAGCCAACCCACATCCCAGGCAACCCACACACACGTGAGCAAGAAATGTGCAGTTGTGACCCACTGACGTCTGGGCTGTTTGTTACAAAGCATGAAGTGAAAACAGCTGACTGTGGTTAGGCGGTTAAGATAGGTCTCCCTGAGCAGTGTTGTTTAAACCGATATAAGAACGTCAAAACACAGGAAAAATCAGAAGAAAGAGCCTCTTGGATGGAGAATACACTGGTGCAAAGACTCTTGCCCATGAGACAATCCTCCCCCCTCAACTCCTGATGCATCTGTGTGTATCACCCAGACAAGGACACAAGGAACACCTGTGGTCAGGGTGTGTCTTGTACTCACATTTGCAGCTGCAGGGCCTGGCCCAGTTACTGGCACAGAGCAGAAGTTAGCTGCACGGATGGCTATCATAGAAAGAAACTGAACGAACAGTCCATTCTCCACTGTGGTGTCCCTTCAGCAAGAGCCAAAATCCAGCTGCAGAAAGGCTGGAAGAGGTCTCAACTGGGGTGGGGTGGTGGTGATCTGGGGACCATTTGGCAATGTGTCTGGGGACATTTTTGATTGTCACAACTAGGAGGGTTGTGCCAGGGGAGGATGCTCCTGGCATCTCCGGGGTGGAGGCCAGGGCTACTGCTGAAGACTGCACGGTGCATCAGGCAGCTCCCACAATGGGGAACTGTCCAGCCCCAAATGTCAACAGCTCTGAGGTTGAGAAACCCTAGCCCAGAGCAATGCTTTCTTCCCTTTTGATTCCTGAGTCTTCACTTGAAACCTGCTGAAGCTTTTGGACTGAAGCACAAGGAACTCTGAGGACAAAGCTGGAACAAGAAGATTTATTTTTATATCAGTTGTAAACCTCATGGGCTAAGAGGACAACACTACCAATACTTGCTAAATGAAAGGACACGGCAGCTTGACAAAAGCACCCACAGTGGACAGAAGGAAGGGCCAAATCCCACAGATAGAGACGATTAAGACCAGAGAAGGGTACCTGGTCTGTTTCCTCCCTGGAGGAGCAGATGCAGGAATAAGCATCTCACAGTTGGCATTTGATACTGATGAAGGATTATCCGCTTGAAGTCTATGGACCAGGTTAGAGAGAGTCAGTGAACCTCTAAAATTGGCGGCGGGGGGAGGGGGATTTTTGCCCTCTTCTGGGGAGCAAACTCCATTGCTTTCATCAGATTCTCCAAAGGGTCTGTTTGCCCAGATGACGAAGAACCACAAAACAAATCGAAAGTGCTCCATCTCCTCGTGCGGCTTCACGGCAGAAACACAAAACATCGGGTCACTGCACTTTGCGTCTCTTCTTACGTATGTGACCCCATTAGTCACCTTGGGTTTTTTTCTGCAGGCCAAATGATTCCCTTTCTACTTAAAGGAATCTGTTTTTCAAATGTTTAATCATGTTTGGCTTCAGATTTTTATTTTAAACTCAACCCACAACTGTCCCAAGTTCTTACTGAGTGATGGACCCCATACTGGGTCCCGGAGAGTGAAAAAGAACTTCAAGAGCCCAGATCTACTACAGGAAAAGAAGCCACAGGAAATGCAGGAAACAGACTGGGAGAGGAGAGGAGGACAGGCGGGCAAAGGCGGCAGTCCCTACTGTACAGCAAAGTGATGCAGTTACACATAGACACACATTCTTCTCTATACTCTTCTCCATTATAGTTTATCACAGGATACTGAATATAGTTCCCTGTGCTCTACAGTAGTCCCCAAGAAGGAGTAAAATGGGCTAGTCACACTCAATTGTGGGTTTCACACATGCTGACAACACAGAGCTTTTATATACATATTAATAGATGGATCAGTAAGTGTGTCAGTGCGTGTGTGCTCAGTTGTGTCTCTTTGCAACCCCATGAACTCTACTTTGGCCACCTGATGCCAAGAGCTGATTCATTAGAAAAGACCCTGATGCTGGGAAAGATTGAAGGCAGGAGGAGAAGGGGACAACAGAGGATGAGATGGTTGGATGGCATCACCAACTCAATGGACATGAGTTTGAGCAAGCTCTGGGAGTTGGTGACGGACAGGGAGGCCTGGCGTGCTGCAGTCCATGGGGTCGCAAAGAGTCAGACACGACTGAGCAACTGAACAAGCCAGGATCCTTTGTCTATGGGAGTCTCCAGGCAAGAATACTGGAGTGGGTTGCCAGGCCCTCCTTCAGGAGATCTTCCCAGTCCAGGGATGAACCTGCAATCTCTTATGTTTCCTGCATTGGCAGAAATGCTCTTTACCACTGGCACCACCTGGGAAGCCCTACTACGTGTGTGTGCTCAGTTGTGTCTGACTCTATGCAACCCCATGGACTGTAGCCCGGCAGGCTCTTCGGTCCATGGGATTCTCTCGGCAGGAACACAGGAGTGGGTTGCCATTTCCTCCTCCAGGTAATACTTGGATAGTAAAAACAGTTTAACCCAATTTCTCACAAGGACCAAAGTTAAATACAGAAAAGGCAAAAAGTAATAAACTGTACACTCATGGAAGTCACCAGAACAATGAGAGGATTCCAGCTGCCTGCTCTGAGCTTCTCACCTCTAAGGAGCCCTACCTAGGTTGAGTGCAGAGATCCTGACTTCCTGGAACTGTCTTTGAGTGAGTTTGAGAACAAATGCAGCAGCCCAGAGGAGCATACCATCTGAAGACAGGAGAGTTCTAGAATTCCAGCAGTATGACTGCCACGCAAACAGCACAACATGAAAGGGATCTGCAGTCTCACAAGCACACGGAAGCCCCTGTACACAGAGCCACGGAACTCAGCTAACGTGGGATTCCAAGGACTCCGTACCTCTCGATGCAAGATGACTCATGTCCTGAGAGTAGAAGTTCCTGCAGATTCTCAGCTGCAGAAACCCGCGTCACGGCTTTCTCCTTGGAGACTCGATTCCCTCTCTGCTCTCTGAGTGCTTCTGAGGGATTACTCAGCCTCGCTCAGCCCTGCAGCCTCCCAGAGCCTTGCCTGGAGACACCCAGGATGTGGTTTTTTAGTCACTGGTTCTGACTCGACCCTTCAGTGCTTATTTCCTAGTTGCTGTTTCTCTAGTTTCTGATCCAGGTGCATTGGCATCCCAAGGATAACTGATTAAGACTCAGGAATCTAAATTTTGCACCCCCATTCCAGGTGATTCTCTTTTATTCATTGTTCTAGGTGGTAGGCATGCGAGCTCAGTCGCTCAGTCATGTCTGACTCTTTGCAACCCTATGGACTGTAGCTCTCCAAGCACTTCTGTCCGTGGGATTCTCTAGGTGCTATCAGTTCAGTTCAGTCGCTCAGTTGTGTCCGACTCTTTGCGACCCCATGATCCGCAGCACGCCAGGCCTCCCTGTCCATCACCAACTCCCAGAGTTCACACAAACTCATGTGCATCGAGTCGGTGATGCCATCCAGCCATCTCATCCTCTGTCGTCACCTTCTCCTCCTGCCCCCAATCTCTCCCAGCATCAGTCTTTTCCAATGAGTCAACTCTTTGCATGAGGTGGTCAAAGTACTGGAGTTTCAGCCTCAGCATCAGTCCTTCCGATGAACACCCAGAGCTGATCTCCTTTAGGATGNTCCTCTGCCTTTTCTAAGACCAGCTTGAACATCTGGAAGTTCACAGTTCACGTATTGCTGAAGCCTGGCTTGGAGAATTTTGCTATAGTAAATATAAAATCAAAGACAATATCCTGTAACCTTCCTGGTTCTTTAAACCAAACTGTGAACATTGCAATCGCTTTACATCAACTCCCTCTGCTTACTGCCTGTTTTTCTTCTGTCCATTTATTCTCTTTCCTAACAATCTTCTGATCCTTCTCACCCTGAGTTTCATAGTCACCATCACACACTGGCCTGGGAGGAACCTGCCAGGCCACGGCCCAGTCCTCTCCGTGCACCATCTGAGTCATGTGACACACAAAGACTTTCAAATTCCACAACTCAAATTTAAAGTCCTGGCAAGCTATCACCGTTCCTAACTTTCTTCAGCCTCAACTGTCTTGAATTAGCACCATCTGAGCAGGCTCCCAACCCTGGCAGCACCTGAAAATCACCTGGGAGCCATGCCTGGGCAGCATCCCAGAACAGTGAAATCTGAAGCCCAGATGTGGGCATCGTTCAGAAGCTCCCAGGTATAGCCCGGGAACACTGGGAACACCCAAGCTTGTCGCACTCTCCCAGCCAGCCCCAGGCTGAAGGTCCCACTTCTGCCAGCCAGGGGCTGGGATCACAGCTCACCCGACCGCGCACCCAGGATGACAGCACCCAGCGCCGAGCAATCCACAGTAAGCCTTTGCTGGCTGGCTGTCCTCCCTGTTGCTGGTGCTCCTTCCCACACCGCCAGTGGGTCGTTCATTCCATCTGGTCTTTCTGGGTCTTCCTCATTGTCCTCCTCCTGCCACCATCTAGCCCAAACCCTCACCTCCCCCAGGAATGGGCACAGATTTGTTCCCCTGGCCCTTCTCTGGTCTTGCTAATCTACCCTCTGTTGAGTTCAGTTCAGTTCAGTCACTCAGCTGTGTCAGACTCTTTGCGACCCCATGAACCGCAGCACGCCAGGCCTCCCTGTCCATCACCAGCTCCAGGAGTCCACCCAAACCCATGTCCATTGCGTCGGTGTTGCCATCCAACCATCTCATCCTCTGTCGTCCCCTTCTCCTCCCGCCCTCAATCGTTCCCAGCATCAGGGTCTTTTCAAATGAGTTAGTTCTTCGCATCGGGTGGCCAAAGTATTGGAGTTTCACCTTCAACATGAGTCCTTCCAATGAATACCCAGGACTGGTCTCCTTTAGGATGGACTGGTTGGATCTCCTTGCAGTCCAAGGGACTCTCAAGAGTCTTCTCCAACACCACAGTTCAAAAACATCAATTCTTCGGCGCTCAGCTTTCTACCCTCTGGGATCACGTTAAAATTCCACAATTACCTTTTTGAAAGTTCCATCTCCTGCTCAAGACACCTCAAGAGCTGCCAATTTTCCTCATTCTGGTAGGTGACATCCTACATAACTCTGTCCCCTAGGACCTTTTCTAAATATCTCCCACAGTCCCCAGATGTAAACCACCTGCTTTAGCCAAGTTGATGTCCCCAACGTTGTCACCCGGCAGGCACTCCTGGACCTCAGCACGTGCCACAGCTCACACCCTGAGGACCCTCAAACTTTTCCACCGAAATACGTGTGGAGGAAGCTTCACCTCTCTCCCTGCTGGGGCATGCCGCTTCTGCATTCTATCCCATAGAAACCCATGTTTGTATTACTATTTTTAAGTGTCTTAAATGTTTGCCTTTGTGTAAAACACATGAGCCTGTCTGTTACATTACACGCTCCACTTGGGCAGGGACAAGATCTGTTCCAAGGACCCTGTGCGGGCCAGCACTGGACAAACACCTGGCACATAGGAGGCGCTCAATGACTACTGAGTGAAGGAATGAATAAATGGGGGATGGAAGGGGGAGGGAGAGATGGCAGGAAGGGAGGGAGGAAAGGATGCAGGGCGGGAGGATGGAAACAGGTGTTATAGTCCCCCTGAGTTATCCCCAGTACACCAGGCAAGCACACCCTTGCGTCCATCCGAATGTGAGCAGCGCCCCACCCGAGCTGGCCCCCTCCATCACCTTCCTCCCTTCCTTCAAAATCTAGCTGACCTCCGCCCCTCCACAGAGCCTTCCGGGATGGCCCCACCCCTGAGCGATCACACTCTCCTTGTGTTTCTTCTCTAGTTTCTTAGAGAGGAAATAAGGGCAAGATAAGTCATTCAGAGGGGAAAAAAAAAAGTTTAAATATTTAGGCATACTCTGATCTCATTTTCAGAGTAGAAATGAAATGGTGCAGGAGCAGAAACACCAAAATGTCAACAGTGCTTATCATGCAGGGGAGGGAGATTTAGGATGACTTCTGTTTTTTGCCTTTTCACCACATCATCTTTCTGCAGTGACTCTCTCTGGGCAGAGACAATAAAGACAAGGGGCACTATGGGAAGTTTCGGCTGCTCCCTCCACTCGCTTTCAACATCCTAACCACCACCGGACCAGGACCCTTAGAAATAGAGACTCATCTTCAGGGAAACTCCCTCTTGCACTGGGAAGGACCTCAAGAAACACCCGGTGGTGGGCAGCCCCACCCAGAACCTCCCCTGTGCACATACCTGTTTCTACGGGACATGCCTTGCCCCCCACCAGATTTCTCAAAGGGCCATCTGGGAAGATAAACCTTCCAGGGTTCTTCAGACAAGATCTGGGCGCAGCATCGGATGGCCTCGCCCTCGGCCCTCCTGCTCTGCTCCATGAAATGCAGGAACCCATAGGCTTGCAGCCACCAGGAGTGAAGGGAGAGCCCTGCCCCAGATCCTAGGGGTCAAGTCGATCGTCTATCATTCAGCAATCAGTGACAACACGTGCAGAAGAGGCACCGTCTCCTGAACTGGAGCTGGTTCTGGTTACCCCCACAGAGCCATCATCGCCTCGTGCTGAGCAGCCGCCCCTGGATAAAGGCGAGGGTGCATCCAGCTGGCAACTTGGCTGCCGTGAATCCTGAGTGGTCCCACTCCAGGTCATCACCACTGGAAGGGAGAGCCTCTCGTTGGCAGCTTCAAAGTCTCTTACAGATGATGCCAGGCGGCTCACTGGGTCTAAGTTCCCCCTGGACCTGGTTTTCGTCCTCTTCCCTCAAATGCTTTGTCCACTCATGAGTGCCTTCACCGTCCTTGCCCTCAAAGACCAGCCACCCAGCCGGCAGGAGCTTCCTCACCCTGGGGACATATGTATCCCAGGCTCCCAGGAGAGCTCTCAACCCATCCCCTGACTTCCTGAGAAGCTTCGATTTCTTAAAATATTTCCCTTTGGTTTTTGCTGAATTTTCCCACTTATCAGCCTTATGCTTTTGATCAGATCTTCTCTTCTAACCTGAGTGGAGGATTAAAGCCCATCACCAGCATGGCCAGTGGTCTGCCCCATTGGCACCTAAGTCCCTCCCAGCTCACACTCGCTGTCATACTTCCTGTGGCATCTTTCCTCTGGGGGCCCCCAGGACTATCTGTCCCAACCCCTCTCAAATATATTAACACACACACACTCCATCTCTCTATAAGGTAAACACTCAAGGACAGTAAACCACAGCAGTTAGAAACTGTACAGCAGTTAGAAACTGGGCCTGAGTTCCAACTCCACCACCACGGGTTGTGGCCTTGGGAGGTGTCATCACTGCTCTAAGCTTGCTCCCTCCTCTCTGAAATGAGAATAACAGGACCCCTACCTCAGGGTGGGTTAGGGAACTCGTGAAAACGATGTGTGTAAACCACCTGGACTCTCTACTTGTGGTGCACAGGCTCAGCAGTTGCAGCACAAAGGCTTAGTTGCTCCTGGGCATGTGGGATCTTCGTTCCCTGACCAGGGATTGAACTCATGTCCCCTGCATTGCAAGGCATATTCTTAACTACTGAACCACCAAGGAAGTCCCACAGATCATTCATTTTAGATCTTTTCTATTATCACTAGCATTTAGTGCTATGAATTTTCCTCTTGGCACTGCTTGTCTGCATTCCAAAAAATTGGTATGCTGTGTTTTCACATTAATTCAACACATTTTCTAATGTTACATGTGATTTGTCTACCCATTTATGCATGTGTTGCTTAATTTTCCAAATATAATTTGGAATTTTCAAGATATATTTATTTCTACTTCAATCCATCATTTTTGTCAGATAACATTACACTTTGCAGGATTTTAGTAACTTTTTAATGTACTGAATCTTGTATTGTAGTCCAGACTGTGTGTCTTCAGGAACATTTCAGTGCATTTGAAAAATATTATACTCTGCAGTCATTGGGTAGAGAGTTCTATAAATATCACTTTGGTCTGGCTGGTTGTTAAGTTCTATTAATGCATACTTTTAATTTGTCATGTGTTCTATATTCTTTATACTTCTAATTTGTCTATTTCTTTTACCAATAGCTGAAAGAGGTGTGTTGGGATCTTCAAATATAATTACAAATCTGTCAATTCCTTTAAGTTCTATTGTTTTTTTGCTTTACATATTTTAAAGCCTTATTATTAGGTATATATATATATATATATTTAGGGTCTTAATGTCTTTTTGATGAATTGACTCATCTGTCATTATGAAATGTTCCTCTTTATTCCTGATAATTTTCTTTATTCCAAAGTCTGTGCTGTCTGTTACTAACATAGCCAGCCATCTTAGCTCCCTTTTGATTAGTGTTTACATGGAACAGCTTTTTCCATCCTTTTAAATCTGTGTTTTTGTAATAAAAACGGGCCTCTTTATGATAGCTTATAGTTGGTTCTTTGTTCTCCATTCAATAATACTGCCTATTAAATAGAGTTATTATATCACATACATTTAATATTATTTTCAGTGTTGTTGAATCTAAAACTATCTTTTGGCATCTACTGGTCTTATTTGTTCTTTGTTACTTTTCCCCTCTTTTCCTGCCATCTTTTGACTTTGTCTATCATTCTACTCTGTCTCCATTACAGGCTTGTGTGCCACACTTCTTTGTTATGTTTTTTGATGGTTGCTCTGAGATTTACAATATAGGCATACCTCAGAGATGTTGTGGGTTTGGCTCCGATCACTGCAATGAAAGAGAATATTGAAATAAAGCAAGTCACACAAATTTTTCCAGACACATAAAACTTACGTTTACACTATATTGTAGTTTACTAACTGCAATAGCTTGTCTAAAAAAACAACATGGTGTGCTAAGTCACTTCAGTCGTTCCAACTCTTTGTGACCCCATGGACTATAGCCCACCAGGCTCCCCTGTCCATGAGATTCTCCAGGCAAGAATACTGGCGTGGGTTGCCATTTCCTACTCCAGGGGATTTTCCCGACCCAGAGATTGAACCCAGGTCTCTTTCGTCTCCTGTATTGGCAGGCAGGTTCTTTACCACTAGGACCACACCCTAATTTAAAAAAGACTTTATTGCTAAAAAATACTAATAATCACCTGAGCCTTCAGCAAATCATAATCTTTTTGCTGGTGCTTCGAAATATTGGAAAAGTTACCAAAATGTGACCCAGAGACACAAGTCAGCAAATGCTGTCAGGAAAATAGTGCCAACAGAATTGCTCTATTCAGCGTTGCCACAAACCTTCAATTTATGAAAAACACAATGTCTAAGAAGTGCAATAAAGCAAAGTGAAAGTGAAGTTGCTCGGTTGTGTCCGACTCTTTGCGACCCCATGGACTGTAGCTTACCAGACTCCTCTGCCCATGGGATTTTCCAGGCAATAGTACTGGAGTGGATTGCCATTTCCTTCTCCAGGGGATCTTCCCGACCTAGGGATCGAACCCAGGTCTCCCGCATTGTAGACAGACGCTTTACCGCCTGAGCCACCTCAAGCCCATTCTGCAATAAAGCAAAGCACAATAAAATGAGGTATGCCTATATGCATCTTTAACTTAACATAATCTATTTCACGTATATTTAATTTCCAAATACATGGGTTTTTTAAGCATCTTAGATATTAATTTCTCATTTTGATATCAATTTCTCATTTAAATGCTTTCTTCCCTGCAATGAGTCTGTGTTTTTCAATCTTCTAACTTTACTGTGGCTTTCAGTGGCTAAGTCAAAGATCTTGGTAAATGTCATACTGTACTTGAAAATATATGGGTTATTTTCAAACATCTTTTGATATTGATTTCTAAAATAATTCCACAGACTCTGTATGATATCAATACCTTTAGACCATGAAATTTTTGCACCTTGTTTTATGTCCCTGGATATGTTCCAGTTCTCCTGGTAGCTGAATAGAATTTGTATCCTGCCATTGTGTGAAAATTGTATAAATCTTAATTATGTTAAATTAGTTTATAGTGCTTTTCAAGTCTATATATCCTTTTATAGTGCTTTTCAAGTCTATATATACTTTTCTGTCCATCCTATTGATTTTTGAGAGTTTGATATTGAAATTCCAACTAAAAATCTTAATTTACTTAAAAAACTGTAATATATAGAACTATATGTAACTTTGGTCTGCATTTTTCAAGTCTCCTATAAATGTGTTACCATACTTCCCTAATTTAAATTTTTTAAAAACAAAAAAATACA
Organism: Oreotragus oreotragus; assembly: GCA_006410675.1. Lineage (NCBI taxonomy): Eukaryota > Metazoa > Chordata > Mammalia > Artiodactyla > Bovidae > Oreotragus > Oreotragus oreotragus. The sequence goes on along the minus strand of SJYX01003064.1, from coordinate 258,859 downwards.
GTCTACATCAAATATTATTACTTTACATGTAGTGTAAGAAAATTATAACAGTAATTTTCCTTTCTTCCTTTGCATCCTTTGGGCTATTGTTGTCATACATCATACATTTACGTTATAAACAGCACACTGTCTTTGCTTTATACAGTCTTTTAAAAAGATTAAAAATGAGAAAAAATAACTTCCATAGGCCTCTTTATTCTTTTTGTACAGTCCAAATTATTATCTAGTATCAATTTACTACTGCCTGAAAAACTTTCATTAATGCTTTGTAGTATAGGTCTGCTGGTCATGAATTCTCTCAACTTTAGTTTGTCTATTAAAAAAAAAGTCTTCACCTTCATTCTTTGAAGGATATTTTTTGAGTATAGAATTCTAGTTTGATCTGTCTTTCAGTTCTATTGTTTTCTGCCTTTAATAACTTCTGGCCAGACATCTACTATCATTCTTATCTTTGTTCCTCTATGTCTTTCTTTCTGGTTGTTTTTATGAGTTTCCCCTTAACTACTAGGATTAACTAACTTGATTGTGATGTGCTTTGGTATGATTCTATTTTTGCCCTTTATATTTATTTGAGTTATTTTGAGCTTTCTGGAACTGTGAATTTATAGTTTTCATTGAATTTGGAAATCTTTTCACTATTAGAAAAATACTTTTCCTGTCTTCTCTCTGCTCTTCTTCTGGGATTCTATTGCTTCCCACTGCCTACAGAATGTAATCAAAGCAATTTCAAATAGCTTTTTGGGTCACCCATTTGAGATCCCAAACTACCTTCCAGACTCATCTGTCTCATACACCCAATTCTGCAGTCAAAGTTGTGTGTGTGTGTGTGTGTGTGTGTGTGTGTGTGTGTGTGTGTGTGTGTGTGTTCAACCCCAGACCACTGCCCACCAGCAATTGTCTCTGCCCCCTACCAATCCAGGGCTCAAAATATATTTCTCCCGTCAAGGCACAGTTCAGTACTGCCTCCTCTAAGAGACCTTTTCTCAACTAAGGCAGAATGATGCCTTTTCCCTGTACTCTCACAGGTCGTCTGTCATAGTGACTCCCTGAGAGCTTGAGGACATACTTTCAGTCAATGTGGGATGAGTCCCACCCTCAGCCCCCAAAGAAAGAACGGCATTGGACTCTGTGATGGGAGTTAAGAGTGATAATATGTCAAAATGCACCTAAGCGAGATTTTCCAGAGAGAGAAGTTGAGCACACAGTATTTTAGGAAGAAGTGAGTCAGGCAGCATTTCTCCTTTTTCCAAAGGGAAAAATGAGACACATAGCAGATTAAGTCAATTATCCTGAGCCAGAGGAAATATCCTCCAAGGATCTTCACTCTCAGACCAGTCTCTCAATGTAGTCTCTCAAGAGTTGGAAAAAAACCCATTCCAGCTTCCAACTTCCTTCTTATAAAGTCAGGGGAGCAGGAGGAGGCAATCATGTTCCAGGAAACCACTCAGCTCTTGGATCCAGGTCTCTGAGCAGAGAATCCTTGCCAAGGCCCCAAGAAAGCAAACAGAATTCCCCAAATTAGAAGAATTAAAGCAAAATGAATCAAGCAACCAAAAGCAGCTCAGCAGCAAAAGACATGAAGCCTGAGGCCATCCCGATTTTTCACTGGAAATTCTTTCAGGGGCCCAGAACTCCACATCATCCCGTCAAACACACCCACTCCAGGTGACCTGCCCCGCTTTCACCTCCACCTCCCATTCCCATCATTCTCCCCACACAACCACAGGCTCAATGGTCTCCTCTCTAAACAAACTCCTCCTAACGCCCCACTGGCCCTCACTCCCTTTTCACTCCATTACTGCAGAGTCACCTGCCTCGGATACCCCCCAACCATTCCTACCCACAGCCCTCTGAAGCTGCCATCTCCACAGTAAGTTCCCGAATCAGAGCCACACAAACTACTCTTGAAGTCTTTTCTGTTTCCTGTTCCCATCATGGGTCTGTTCCCCATCACGTGGTGGGCCACGGTGGAGCACAGTGCTGGCCTGGGGGCCTGGAGGCCGAGGCTGCAAACAGAGGCACTGAGACTGTCTCTCTGTGGGACCTCAGGCGAGTCACTTCCCCTCTGGGCCCCAGCATCCTCTCTGGAAACACTCAGTAATAACTCAGAGGCCACCCTTCCTGGCAGAAGCAGTGTGGGCAGCAGGGGAGCGCAAACACAGGAATGAGATCCTCTTAGGTGCAAATCCCAACTCCTCCCGATTTGTAAATACCACTCAAGCAAAATGCAGTCTGCCACCTTCCAAGAGGGAAACTTTGGGGTTGTACTAGTGACAGATAAGCATATAATCATAGTAACACTTGCATCTGAATGGGGCTTTGTGGTTTACAAAGTGTGTCCACTCATCCTCTCATTACAGCCTTCACCACAACCCTGGAGGAGCTGGGGCGTCATCATTACCAGCATGGCAAACACACAAGGCAAGTACTATTCCAGGAGCTTTATTCTATCACTCAGAGATTTAGTAATGAAGGCATAGAGCGGACTAAGCAACCTGACCAAGCTCTTGGAGCTGGAAGAGGCAGAACCAGACATGGAACCCTGGCATCTGGCCCCACGTCTGGCTCCTGCTTAATGGGTTCGTGTCCTCTATTCTCCTCACTCATTGAGGAGAAGACCAAGCTCAGTGACGTCAAGTGGTTTTCCCAAGACTCATACCCACAGCAGGGCTGAGTTTCAACTCAACTCCTGTTCACTGACAAGACAGTGATGAAACAGACAAAATCAGAAACACAAGGGATGTCGGCACTTGGCGGGTATTTGGATACTATGACTCTCCCTCAGCTCAAGGAGTGGCCGCAGGTGCCCACGAGAGGCCACCACCATGGACCCCAAGGCGGGGCTCCTGGCTGAAGGAAGGAAGGGCTACAGATCACCAGGGACATGTGACCACCTCGAGGGGGGCACCAGCTACTATAAAGGAACGTGTAGATATTAGCACTGAGAGGTTTGCTTCACTGATTTGCATAAACTTACATAAATAATCTCTCAGTCTCAAATGTGCATATATCACACACTTGCAAATTCAAAGAAAACTCTCTGGATGTATGCAGACCACACACTTGGCAATTGTTGCCTATGAGGAGGGGCGCGGCAGAGGAAAGGGGGGCTTCATTTTTATGTTTATATTTCTGCCTCAGTTGAACCTGCCTGCCAATACAAGAGATGTAACAGACATGGGTTCGATCCTTGGGTTGGGAAGATACCCTGGAAGAGGAAATGGCAAACCACTCCAGTATTCTTGCCTGGAGACTCCCCTGGACAGACGAGCCTGGCAGGCTACAGTCTGTAGGGTCGCAAGTGTCAGACATGACTGAAGCGACTTAGCATGCATGCATGAAATATTAATATTTCTTACAATAAGAACAACACATGATATAGAAGAAAAAAATTAATCATCGCCTCTATCTGTAAAAAGGGACCTAATGTTAACAGCAGGTATCTTTGAAGGATAATACTATGGATAATAATTCCCCATACTATCTAGTATTTTCTAGGCAAAAGCAGAGACATTACTTTACCAACAGAGGTCCATCTAGTCAAAGCTATGGTTTTTCCAATAGTCATGTATGGATGTGAGAGCTGGACTATAAAGAAAGCTAGGAGCCAAAGAATTGATGCTTTTGAACTGTGGTGTTGGAAAAGACTCCTGAGAGTCGCTTGGACTGCAAGGAGATCCAACCAGTCCATCCTAAAGGAAATCAGTCCTGAATATTCATTGGAAGGACTGATGCTGAAGCTGAAACTCCAATACTTTGGCCACTTGATGTGAAGAACTGATTCATGTAAAAAGACCCTGATGCTGGGAAAGTTTGAAGGCGGGAGGAGAAGGGTTCGACAGAGGATGAGATGGTTGGATAGCATCACCGACTCAGTGGAAGTGAGTTTTGAGTAAACTCTGGGAGTTGGTGATAGATAGGGAGGCCTGACATGCTGCAGTCCATGGGGTCGCAAAGAGTTGGACATGACTGAGCAACTGAACTGAGGCTTTCCCTAGTGAGCACATTTGTTACTTTTATATTAAACAGAACCATATGAAATGAAATTGCCATTGCTTACATGTTGAAAATGGTTGGATACTGATTATTTCATGTGATTCAACTTACTCATAATTCATGCAACAACATTCAACAACGCTGGAGGGATTGCTCTGTGCCAGGCCCATATTCAGACAATGATTAATTTTTTAAGAAAATAAATAAACCAAACTCCCTTGTAGGCAGGACCTGAGGGTACTGTGTCTGTGTCCCCAGGAACCTGTGCAAACATGTGTCCAGAACCATACATGTTTGGCCGAGTGAAGAGATAAATTAGCAGACAAGAGGACAACAGATGCCCATCAATAGGCACACACATGCAATTAGACTTCCTAAGCAATCAGCAACAAACACAGCATCCCTGTAGGAAAAGAAGAGGGCAGACAGAGAAGAGGATGGGTCAGACTCTGGGTAACTTGATAATCGTGCTGGTCTTTATTGCTCTGGCAGGGTGACGGGAACAGAGAAGCTGTGGGTTCATGGGGGTTCTGTGGGGCATGCAGGCTGCAGAGGGACCTGGCCCAGGTCAGAGGACAGCCCAGGGAGGAAAACGCACCTCCAGCCCCAGGCTGCAATTTCAGTGAATGGTTCCCTGGAACCAGCTCCTCTGCTGTCCCCACTCTTAAATAGCACATCCTGTCAGGTCAGGGACATTCTGTCAGTCTCTGGGGAGCTATCCTACCACCTAAGCAGCAGTGGGTTTCTCTAGATTAACTTCCATTTTCACGTAGACTCTAATTATTTTATTAAGACCTCATTGGAAAAGAGCGTGATGCTGCGAAAGATTCAGTGCAGGAGAAGAAGGGGGGTGACAGAGGATGAGATGGTTGGATGGCATCATCGACTCAGTGGACATGAGTTTGAGCAAACTCCGGGAGATAGTGAAGGACAAGGAAGCCTGGGGTGCTGCAGTCCATGGGGTCACAAAGAGTCAGACACAACTGAGCAACTGAACAACAACATCCGAATTTCCATGAGTGGAGACCACCCTCCCCACCAAACCTCAAATTACAGCTGTGGTCTTTACACCTCTAGCATTTGTGTCCTGCAACAAGGCAGGATGGGCAGGGTTCTGAGAGCAGGCAGGGGAAAATGTGTCTAAGACGGGAAAAGGCACCACATTTCAGTTTGCAGCCAAAGAAAGTGCTAGGATGATGTAAGGCCCAGAAACCACGTCACCTGAGGGCTTCATGAAAAAGTGCAATGGGTCAGGCTGAAGAGGAGACTGAAAGAGAGCAAGGTGGCTGAATCCAAATACCGGGAAGGCTACTGGGTAGAGAATGAGAGGCAGACGTGAGTTCCTTCCCCTGGATAAACCAGAACCAGAACCAGATGCTAAGAGGGCAGGGTGGGGCTCCAGCAGGAGGGCCAGGAACACAGGACGGCGCTAAAGTCCTCCAAACCCATGTTCCGGAGCAGTCAAGTCCACCCACGCCCACAGAACCTGCCGACCTTATGTGCACACCTAGCAGGACCTCTCTAGAACGTTCCTGCACATCTGCTCCAATTTCTGGTGGTGGAGGTAGTTTAGTCGCTCAGTCGTGTCCGACTCTTGTGACCCCATGGACTGTAGCCCACCAGGCTCCTCTGTCCATGGGATTTTCCAGGCAAGAATACTGGAGTGGATTGCCATTTCCTTCTCCAAGGGATATTCCCAACCCAGGAATCAGACCCACGTCTCCTGCATTACAGGCAGATTCTTTACCGACTGAGCTATGAGGGAAGCCCATAACGTAATTAAGAACCTAAACAAATAAAGTATCAGTATGAACAACAGACAGTTGTTATTTCTAAGAAAAGTAAAATGAGCATTTTGGAAATTTCTGAATAAATGTGAGTAACTATCAGAAACTGCTGCTGAATTAGAAGTGGGCAAGACAACAGTAAAAATTTAGCCAAAATAAAAGTCATGAAGATCTCAGATTCAGTCCCTAGATTATTTTCAAGTGACTTTTAATCCTCTCTCCACTTTAAGGAAACTAGGAATTAGAGAGGTCACATCTTACCTACAAAAGGTCACAAGGAACACCAAAAAGGATACTCAGAGGCAATGATCTTTCCTTTCCACAAAAGATGAGTAGCTAAAACACAAAAGATGTTTTCAGCTGAAATAAGCTATTTTAAATGCATATAAATGTTTATATTTATGTGCAATTTTTTTGTGATTGCTGCAGTCTACTGACTTTTAAAAATCTACTGTGTGGCGTTAAAGTTTGCATACAATAAAAAGCACCTCTGTAAAATGTATATTCCCTAGCCATGTAGTGATTAGGACTCTGTGCTTTCACTGCAGGGGCCCCGAGTTCCATTCCTGGTCAGGTAACTAAGATCTTGCAAGCCATGTGGCACAGCCAAATAATAATAATAAAATGTTACTTTGATGAGTGTTGACAAATTCACACAACGGTGTGACTACATCCACAGTCACCACAAGGAACGCCTCCATCACCCCCAGAATGTTCTTTTGTGCCCCATCCCACCCCCTTCTTGCCCCACAGGATCTAAGGCATCGTGGCTCTTATACACACAAAATGCATCAAGGTCATCTGGTGATCACCAATGCTTACTACCATCTAGCTTTTGTTTTTACTCCCTTTTTTTTCACATACAGTAAAATTCTCTTTGTTCTGACACACAGCTGTATGACCACTGTCAAATAATTTAATTTTTGGCATCAACTGACCAAGCACCTGTGTCAGTCTCTCCAGGTTAAAGGACTGTCACTGCATTTGGACCTGACACCAGCCATGCTCCATCTTCACTCTCTGATTCTGGGCACCTTGTTATCTCTGTAAATTGAACTGCAAGCTCCATGATCTTTTCTACCCCTAAATCCAGTGATGAGTGTTGTGAGGTGGGCATGAAAATGAACAAAATGAGGCCACCCAGGAGCAGTGGGCACCCACAGCTCCCTTATCTGCAATAATGGAAGCAAACAAGCTTCACATTGAAATCTCAAGCATTCAACTGAAAGGAAGAACACATTTGACATTCCTCCAGTCTAAATCATTCCAGAGACTTCCTTCACTGTGTCTCTCACCTGCTGCTACTCTTAATTGATTCCTCCAAAAAAAGGGAATCAAGAAAAAAGATATTAAGTGTAAAGCCGTGGCCGTGATGCAAACAAACAGCCCTGCATCAAAAGTACAGAATTCTTGGGACTACCCTGGTGGTCTAGTGACTATGACTCTGTACTCCCAATGCATAGGGCCCAAGTTCGATCCCTGGCCAAGGAACTAGATCCCACATGCCACAGTTAAAGATCCCTCATGCCACAACTAAGGCCTGGCACAGCCAAACAAATATATATATATATATATATATTTTTTTTTTTTTTTTTTTTTTTTTCAAAGTACAGAATTTTTTGTCCTCATAGGGAACTTCATCTGCAAAGTATGCATTTTGTTTCTTAGACAACAACAAGAAAAATAGTGGCTCAGCTAAAGCAACCATCCTACGTAGGACCCTTTACTGACATAAAGGGGCACCATTCCAGATCTGTCCCCAGAGACAGGCCACGTACCAACTACAGCCCCAGTTTAGGGAAGAGGGGGACTCCTCTGCTTTCCAGAGAGCTTGAGGCAGCACAATGAAAGGTAAACTGTAATCACGTGTAGGAGTTTAGGAAACAGAGAGCTGACGAGTGAGAAACTGTGGCACTTTTCTCGCAATCTGGGGGAGGCTACGTCTAGCTGACAGCATCGCCCATTACTGGGAAACGGGCCCCAGGGGGTAGCAAGGGGACTCCCAGCCCCAGCCTGGGAGGATGATCCACTTCAGCACCAGGCAATGCTCTTTGCTCAGATTCCGCTTCAGGAAGTGACTGATTTGGTTTCTTAGGAATTGGTAGTAAACTTGTAACAGACAGGGTGTTACCATCCTTCGAGAATGGTAAGGCCCACCTACCATCAGCAGGTTGGTGACTTAGCCTTGGGCTTATTGGTCAGTCTCTTAAGAATGTGGCCCATGGGGATCAATTCCCTACTGCCCAGCCCCCTCGGGTGAAAAACCCAGCCTTCCGGGGGCTTCAGGGGCAGCCCTGAGCCCAACCCTGGCCTGGGCAGGCAGCTCCCAGCCTTACACTGCCAGCTCTGACTCAGCTGGCCCCATTTCATGGGGACCAGTCCTCAAATGACATGGGAACAACAACCCACGACCACGGAATCTCGCGACCATTCAAATCCAGCCTGCATACACTGGGATTTCGAATGGGGGTAAAGCGTGGTATGGGATTTCTTCTGAAACGTGTCATTTTCTTTTCTGTTTACAACAAAGAAAGGGCTCTTGAAGAGAGGAACAGGAAAAGGTTTCATCATTATTCAAAGCAAACTTCTTAGGAACCACAAAGAGGAATTCTGCTGGAAGGAACGGCTGAAAATNGGCACAGTTCAGTACTGCCTCCTCTAAGAGACCTTTTCTCAACTAAGGCAGAATGATGCCTTTTCCCTGTACTCTCACAGGTCGTCTGTCATAGTGACTCCCTGAGAGCTTGAGGACATACTTTCAGTCAATGTGGGATGAGTCCCACCCTCAGCCCCCAAAGAAAGAACGGCATTGGACTCTGTGATGGGAGTTAAGAGTGATAATATGTCAAAATGCACCTAAGCGAGATTTTCCAGAGAGAGAAGTTGAGCACACAGTATTTTAGGAAGAAGTGAGTCAGGCAGCATTTCTCCTTTTTCCAAAGGGAAAAATGAGACACATAGCAGATTAAGTCAATTATCCTGAGCCAGAGGAAATATCCTCCAAGGATCTTCACTCTCAGACCAGTCTCTCAATGTAGTCTCTCAAGAGTTGGAAAAAAACCCATTCCAGCTTCCAACTTCCTTCTTATAAAGTCAGGGGAGCAGGAGGAGGCAATCATGTTCCAGGAAACCACTCAGCTCTTGGATCCAGGTCTCTGAGCAGAGAATCCTTGCCAAGGCCCCAAGAAAGCAAACAGAATTCCCCAAATTAGAAGAATTAAAGCAAAATGAATCAAGCAACCAAAAGCAGCTCAGCAGCAAAAGACATGAAGCCTGAGGCCATCCCGATTTTTCACTGGAAATTCTTTCAGGGGCCCAGAACTCCACATCATCCCGTCAAACACACCCACTCCAGGTGACCTGCCCCGCTTTCACCTCCACCTCCCATTCCCATCATTCTCCCCACACAACCACAGGCTCAATGGTCTCCTCTCTAAACAAACTCCTCCTAACGCCCCACTGGCCCTCACTCCCTTTTCACTCCATTACTGCAGAGTCACCTGCCTCGGATACCCCCCAACCATTCCTACCCACAGCCCTCTGAAGCTGCCATCTCCACAGTAAGTTCCCGAATCAGAGCCACACAAACTACTCTTGAAGTCTTTTCTGTTTCCTGTTCCCATCATGGGTCTGTTCCCCATCACGTGGTGGGCCACGGTGGAGCACAGTGCTGGCCTGGGGGCCTGGAGGCCGAGGCTGCAAACAGAGGCACTGAGACTGTCTCTCTGTGGGACCTCAGGCGAGTCACTTCCCCTCTGGGCCCCAGCATCCTCTCTGGAAACACTCAGTAATAACTCAGAGGCCACCCTTCCTGGCAGAAGCAGTGTGGGCAGCAGGGGAGCGCAAACACAGGAATGAGATCCTCTTAGGTGCAAATCCCAACTCCTCCCGATTTGTAAATACCACTCAAGCAAAATGCAGTCTGCCACCTTCCAAGAGGGAAACTTTGGGGTTGTACTAGTGACAGATAAGCATATAATCATAGTAACACTTGCATCTGAATGGGGCTTTGTGGTTTACAAAGTGTGTCCACTCATCCTCTCATTACAGCCTTCACCACAACCCTGGAGGAGCTGGGGCGTCATCATTACCAGCATGGCAAACACACAAGGCAAGTACTATTCCAGGAGCTTTATTCTATCACTCAGAGATTTAGTAATGAAGGCATAGAGCGGACTAAGCAACCTGACCAAGCTCTTGGAGCTGGAAGAGGCAGAACCAGACATGGAACCCTGGCATCTGGCCCCACGTCTGGCTCCTGCTTAATGGGTTCGTGTCCTCTATTCTCCTCACTCATTGAGGAGAAGACCAAGCTCAGTGACGTCAAGTGGTTTTCCCAAGACTCATACCCACAGCAGGGCTGAGTTTCAACTCAACTCCTGTTCACTGACAAGACAGTGATGAAACAGACAAAATCAGAAACACAAGGGATGTCGGCACTTGGCGGGTATTTGGATACTATGACTCTCCCTCAGCTCAAGGAGTGGCCGCAGGTGCCCACGAGAGGCCACCACCATGGACCCCAAGGCGGGGCTCCTGGCTGAAGGAAGGAAGGGCTACAGATCACCAGGGACATGTGACCACCTCGAGGGGGGCACCAGCTACTATAAAGGAACGTGTAGATATTAGCACTGAGAGGTTTGCTTCACTGATTTGCATAAACTTACATAAATAATCTCTCAGTCTCAAATGTGCATATATCACACACTTGCAAATTCAAAGAAAACTCTCTGGATGTATGCATACCACACACTTGGCAATTGTTGCCTATGAGGAGGGGCGCGGCAGAGGAAAGGGGGGCTTCATTTTTATGTTTATATTTCTGCCTCAGTTGAACCTGCCTGCCAATACAAGAGATGTAACAGACATGGGTTCGATCCTTGGGTTGGGAAGATACCCTGGAAGAGGAAATGGCAAACCACTCCAGTATTCTTGCCTGGAGACTCCCCTGGACAGACGAGCCTGGCAGGCTACAGTCTGTAGGGTCGCAAGTGTCAGACATGACTGAAGCGACTTAGCATGCATGCATGAAATATTAATATTTCTTACAATAAGAACAACACATGATATAGAAGAAAAAAATTAATCATCGCCTCTATCTGTAAAAAGGGACCTAATGTTAACAGCAGGTATCTTTGAAGGATAATACTATGGATAATAATTCCCCATACTATCTAGTATTTTCTAGGCAAAAGCAGAGACATTACTTTACCAACAGAGGTCCATCTAGTCAAAGCTATGGTTTTTCCAATAGTCATGTATGGATGTGAGAGCTGGACTATAAAGANGATAATACTATGGATAATAATTCCCCATACTATCTAGTATTTTCTAGGCAAAAGCAGAGACATTACTTTACCAACAGAGGTCCATCTAGTCAAAGCTATGGTTTTTCCAATAGTCATGTATGGATGTGAGAGCTGGACTATAAAGAAAGCTAGGAGCCAAAGAATTGATGCTTTTGAACTGTGGTGTTGGAAAAGACTCCTGAGAGTCGCTTGGACTGCAAGGAGATCCAACCAGTCCATCCTAAAGGAAATCAGTCCTGAATATTCATTGGAAGGACTGATGCTGAAGCTGAAACTCCAATACTTTGGCCACTTGATGTGAAGAACTGATTCATGTAAAAAGACCCTGATGCTGGGAAAGTTTGAAGGCGGGAGGAGAAGGGTTCGACAGAGGATGAGATGGTTGGATGGCATCACCGACTCAGTGGAAGTGAGTTTTGAGTAAACTCTGGGAGTTGGTGATAGATAGGGAGGCCTGACATGCTGCAGTCCATGGGGTCGCAAAGAGTTGGACATGACTGAGCAACTGAACTGAGGCTTTCCCTAGTGAGCACATTTGTTACTTTTATATTAAACAGAACCATATGAAATGAAATTGCCATTGCTTACATGTTGAAAATGGTTGGATACTGATTATTTCATGTGATTCAACTTACTCATAATTCATGCAACAACATTCAACAACGCTGGAGGGATTGCTCTGTGCCAGGCCCATATTCAGACAATGATTAATTTTTTAAGAAAATAAATAAACCAAACTCCCTTGTAGGCAGGACCTGAGGGTACTGTGTCTGTGTCCCCAGGAACCTGTGCAAACATGTGTCCAGAACCATACATGTTTGGCCGAGTGAAGAGATAAATTAGCAGACAAGAGGACAACAGATGCCCATCAATAGGCACACACATGCAATTAGACTTCCTAAGCAATCAGGAACAAACACAGCATCCCTGTAGGAAAAGAAGAGGGCAGACAGAGAAGAGGATGGGTCAGACTCTGGGTAACTTGATAATCGTGCTGGTCTTTATTGCTCTGGCAGGGTGACGGGAACAGAGAAGCTGTGGGTTCATGGGGGTTCTGTGGGGCATGCAGGCTGCAGAGGGACCTGGCCCAGGTCAGAGGACAGCCCAGGGAGGAAAACGCACCTCCAGCCCCAGGCTGCAATTTCAGTGAATGGTTCCCTGGAACCAGCTCCTCTGCTGTCCCCACTCTTAAATAGCACATCCTGTCAGGTCAGGGACATTCTGTCAGTCTCTGGGGAGCTATCCTACCACCTAAGCAGCAGTGGGTTTCTCTAGATTAACTTCCATTTTCACGTAGACTCTAATTATTTTATTAAGACCTCATTGGAAAAGAGCGTGATGCTGCGAAAGATTCAGTGCAGGAGAAGAAGGGGGGTGACAGAGGATGAGATGGTTGGATGGCATCATCGACTCAGTGGACATGAGTTTGAGCAAACTCCGGGAGATAGTGAAGGACAAGGAAGCCTGGGGTGCTGCAGTCCATGGGGTCACAAAGAGTCAGACACAACTGAGCAACTGAACAACAACATCCGAATTTCCATGAGTGGAGACCACCCTCCCCACCAAACCTCAAATTACAGCTGTGGTCTTTACACCTCTAGCATTTGTGTCCTGCAACAAGGCAGGATGGGCAGGGTTCTGAGAGCAGGCAGGGGAAAATGTGTCTAAGACGGGAAAAGGCACCACATTTCAGTTTGCAGCCAAAGAAAGTGCTAGGATGATGTAAGGCCCAGAAACCACGTCACCTGAGGGCTTCATGAAAAAGTGCAATGGGTCAGGCTGAAGAGGAGACTGAAAGAGAGCAAGGTGGCTGAATCCAAATACCGGGAAGGCTACTGGGTAGAGAATGAGAGGCAGACGTGAGTTCCTTCCCCTGGATAAACCAGAACCAGAACCAGATGCTAAGAGGGCAGGGTGGGGCTCCAGCAGGAGGGCCAGGAACACAGGACGGCGCTAAAGTCCTCCAAACCCATGTTCCGGAGCAGTCAAGTCCACCCACGCCCACAGAACCTGCCGACCTTATGTGCACACCTAGCAGGACCTCTCTAGAACGTTCCTGCACATCTGCTCCAATTTCTGGTGGTGGAGGTAGTTTAGTCGCTCAGTCGTGTCCGACTCTTGTGACCCCATGGACTGTAGCCCACCAGGCTCCTCTGTCCATGGGATTTTCCAGGCAAGAATACTGGAGTGGATTGCCATTTCCTTCTCCAAGGGATATTCCCAACCCAGGAATCAGACCCACGTCTCCTGCATTACAGGCAGATTCTTTACCGACTGAGCTATGAGGGAAGCCCATAACGTAATTAAGAACCTAAACAAATAAAGTATCAGTATGAACAACAGACAGTTGTTATTTCTAAGAAAAGTAAAATGAGCATTTTGGAAATTTCTGAATAAATGTGAGTAACTATCAGAAACTGCTGCTGAATTAGAAGTGGGCAAGACAACAGTAAAAATTTAGCCAAAATAAAAGTCATGAAGATCTCAGATTCAGTCCCTAGATTATTTTCAAGTGACTTTTAATCCTCTCTCCACTTTAAGGAAACTAGGAATTAGAGAGGTCACATCTTACCTACAAAAGGTCACAAGGAACACCAAAAAGGATACTCAGAGGCAATGATCTTTCCTTTCCACAAAAGATGAGTAGCTAAAACACAAAAGATGTTTTCAGCTGAAATAAGCTATTTTAAATGCATATAAATGTTTATATTTATGTGCAATTTTTTTGTGATTGCTGCAGTCTACTGACTTTTAAAAATCTACTGTGTGGCGTTAAAGTTTGCATACAATAAAAAGCACCTCTGTAAAATGTATATTCCCTAGCCATGTAGTGATTAGGACTCTGTGCTTTCACTGCAGGGGCCCCGAGTTCCATTCCTGGTCAGGTAACTAAGATCTTGCAAGCCATGTGGCACAGCCAAATAATAATAATAAAATGTTACTTTGATGAGTGTTGACAAATTCACACAACGGTGTGACTACATCCACAGTCACCACAAGGAACGCCTCCATCACCCCCAGAATGTTCTTTTGTGCCCCATCCCACCCCCTTCTTGCCCCACAGGATCTAAGGCATCGTGGCTCTTATACACACAAAATGCATCAAGGTCATCTGGTGATCACCAATGCTTACTACCATCTAGCTTTTGTTTTTACTCCCTTTTTTTTCACATACAGTAAAATTCTCTTTGTTCTGACACACAGCTGTATGACCACTGTCAAATAATTTAATTTTTGGCATCAACTGACCAAGCACCTGTGTCAGTCTCTCCAGGTTAAAGGACTGTCACTGCATTTGGACCTGACACCAGCCATGCTCCATCTTCACTCTCTGATTCTGGGCACCTTGTTATCTCTGTAAATTGAACTGCAAGCTCCATGATCTTTTCTACCCCTAAATCCAGTGATGAGTGTTGTGAGGTGGGCATGAAAATGAACAAAATGAGGCCACCCAGGAGCAGTGGGCACCCACAGCTCCCTTATCTGCAATAATGGAAGCAAACAAGCTTCACATTGAAATCTCAAGCATTCAACTGAAAGGAAGAACACATTTGACATTCCTCCAGTCTAAATCATTCCAGAGACTTCCTTCACTGTGTCTCTCACCTGCTGCTACTCTTAATTGATTCCTCCAAAAAAAGGGAATCAAGAAAAAAGATATTAAGTGTAAAGCCGTGGCCGTGATGCAAACAAACAGCCCTGCATCAAAAGTACAGAATTCTTGGGACTACCCTGGTGGTCTAGTGACTATGACTCTGTACTCCCAATGCATAGGGCCCAAGTTCGATCCCTGGCCAAGGAACTAGATCCCACATGCCACAGTTAAAGATCCCTCATGCCACAACTAAGGCCTGGCACAGCCAAACAAATATATATATATATATATATATTTTTTTTTTTTTTTTTTTTTTTTACAAAGTACAGAATTTTTTGTCCTCATAGGGAACTTCATCTGCAAAGTATGCATTTTGTTTCTTAGACAACAACAAGAAAAATAGTGGCTCAGCTAAAGCAACCATCCTACGTAGGACCCTTTACTGACATAAAGGGGCACCATTCCAGATCTGTCCCCAGAGACAGGCCACGTACCAACTACAGCCCCAGTTTAGGGAAGAGGGGGACTCCTCTGCTTTCCAGAGAGCTTGAGGCAGCACAATGAAAGGTAAACTGTAATCACGTGTAGGAGTTTAGGAAACAGAGAGCTGACGAGTGAGAAACTGTGGCACTTTTCTCGCAATCTGGGGGAGGCTACGTCTAGCTGACAGCATCGCCCATTACTGGGAAACGGGCCCCAGGGGGTAGCAAGGGGACTCCCAGCCCCAGCCTGGGAGGATGATCCACTTCAGCACCAGGCAATGCTCTTTGCTCAGATTCCGCTTCAGGAAGTGACTGATTTGGTTTCTTAGGAATTGGTAGTAAACTTGTAACAGACAGGGTGTTACCATCCTTCGAGAATGGTAAGGCCCACCTACCATCAGCAGGTTGGTGACTTAGCCTTGGGCTTATTGGTCAGTCTCTTAAGAATGTGGCCCATGGGGATCAATTCCCTACTGCCCAGCCCCCTCGGGTGAAAAACCCAGCCTTCCGGGGGCTTCAGGGGCAGCCCTGAGCCCAACCCTGGCCTGGGCAGGCAGCTCCCAGCCTTACACTGCCAGCTCTGACTCAGCTGGCCCCATTTCATGGGGACCAGTCCTCAAATGACATGGGAACAACAACCCACGACCACGGAATCTCGCGACCATTCAAATCCAGCCTGCATACACTGGGATTTCGAATGGGGGTAAAGCGTGGTATGGGATTTCTTCTGAAACGTGTCATTTTCTTTTCTGTTTACAACAAAGAAAGGGCTCTTGAAGAGAGGAACAGGAAAAGGTTTCATCATTATTCAAAGCAAACTTCTTAGGAACCACAAAGAGGAATTCTGCTGGAAGGAACGGCTGAAAATGTAATCCGAGGAAGGAAGATATATCAGACACAAAATAGCCAGGAGGGGGAAGGAGACAGGCAACGGGCCTGCTGGTATTACCTATACATAATAATATAAGCAAATGAAAATGAGATGATAAATAAATAAAATCAATAAAGAGTAACCAAATGTCCTACAGAAAAGGAACAGCTGAGTTAATTATGGTACATTTAGCCGACATCATATTATGCAGCCATTAAAAATGATGATTGTGAACACTAATTTAAAACAGAAAAAAGTCTGTGCTATAAAGCTAAGTAGAGAGTAATGCGTACAGCTTTGTAAAAATTTCTAGAAAGGAAGGACTAGAAAGAGACACACACAAAATGCATTATTATAGGATTATAATAAATTTCTCTCATTTCCAAAGATTCTGCAATATTAGATGGCATTTTATAATTAAAAACACTCCTTAAAATAATCCTTTCACAAGGAGGGGGAAAGAGCCAGTTGGTTACACAGAAGAGGGATGAGGAAAAGGATGATGAATAAACCTGGTCTGATTCATTCATAGATCAAAGATCAGAGATGGTCTGCCAAGATTAGGTGCAATAAAGAAATAAACAGCTGGCATTCTCAAGGTGCTTTACAAGTTATAAAATGCCCTTACAGACCTATTCCCCCTCCCCTACAAGGTGACAGACACTCCCGTGAGCAGTCCCCCAGCTGAGACCCCAGCCCTTCTTCACCACGGCTTGGCTAAGGCTGCCTCCTGCTCCCGGAGGGCCACCTACTTATCACCAGCCACCTGGGAAAAGTGTGGCACACGTGGGAGGCGGAGGTTGGCTTGGGCATGGATGTTCCATGTGAGGGACTGTCCCCCAGCAAGGCTGCTCCCTAGTGTTAGGTCCTAAGCCCTCTTCCTTTTTGATTCTACACACTGTCCTTAGGCAACCCTCCCTATGGTTTTGGGTACCACTTAAAGGCTGATGATCCCCAATAAGCTCCAGATCTTAAGCCCAGGGCCTGATATACGGAAGGTGTTCAATAACGATCCACTGAATAATCTGATAGTTCCACCTGGATATCCCACGGGCACTTGAGCCTGAACTCATCTTCTCCACCCTCTGATTCCATTTTGGTGAGTGGCCTTCATGGCATCAGGCCTGGACTACTTCAATAGCCTCCTAAACAGTTTCAACCTTACCAGAAGGATTCTATTAAATACAAATCAGATCCTATCTGTCCCCTGTTTCAATGAAGCTTCATCATTAGAGGAAAAAACCCAAATTCCTTCAATGAAGCCTCATCATTAGAGGAATAAAGCCCAAATTCCTTAGCCCTTCCACTACTTAGCTTCTCTATACCTCGTATCTCTAGCTCCTGCCACCCACTGCAGCTCCTGTCACACAGAATTCGCACCAATCCAAAGCCAGTTAGAATCTCCTATGACTCTGATCAGAAAGCTCTGTTCCCTCTGCTCCCTCTGGTAAACTCCTAGTTATCCCTCAAAACCCAGCTCAATAATGAGCTCTTAGGAAGCCTTCCTCTGTTTCCTGAGGCAGGGTCTCTTTCACTAACAGGCTTATACCACCACCTGGGAGCCTCCTGATGCCAAGGGATGACTTTCACTTATTCTTTGTATACTCCTGCCTAGAATGATGCTTGGTAAGTGACACAGGAAATACAGTTTCTCTTTAGACTAGAGGAACTAGCAGGAAGGTGGGATGGGATGGTGAGACCTCCAACTCTGCTCAGTCATTCTTCTACATGATCTTATGCAAATCATTTTTGCCCAAGGTCAAGATTAGAACTAGGCCAACAGGATATCAATGACTCATTTTCTGGGCCCCTAAAACCCTTTTCTATTGCTGCTTTTTCCCTAGATAAGAAAAAAATTTTATTAACAAGTGGTAAGGAAGTACAGACTAGCACTCTTGAAGAGTTATAGAAATCTTGCTTTAAAAATGTCATTTTCAAATCACTTAAGTTAACATCAGAACGTTTCCTTAGCCTGGATCTAACCGAATATTTACCAAACTCTCAGAGTTGATGAGGAAAGAAATAAAGATAAAAGCAAAGCAGGGATGTATTTGTTCAACACACATGTATAGAGGGAGAGTCAGGACCGAGGCACTGCAAGGGGCTGTACCAGGGGTCTTCCTCTCCTTGGGGCAAATGACAATCAGCTAAGAAAGACAAACTGGACGTGTTTCTGAAGGATGCAAATTTCCACCTCCTGAGAAAGGAATACAAACATCAGACAGGGCTGCCCATCTAGCTGATATATGGAGAGAAAGGGCCGGGATTGGTGCTGGGGTCGTGATCGGAGGCAGTGTGCCCCCCTCCACCCTAGACAGTGCCCTGGACAGAGCGAGTATGTGTGTTTGAAAAAAAGAACAAATTCTTCTTCAGAACATAAGGCAATTCCCAGGCAGATGAACCATGAGCTATCATCTTTTCACATGCAAGGCAGTTTCTAACTTTGAGTATCTTAGAAATGATGTGTTGGATCTCATAGAGAATCAATACCTTCAAAAAGTTATACACAGTATCTGCATAAGACTGGTTCCAGGGACTGTCACAAATAACAAGGGCATATATTAACATATAGTGGCACAGTACAACAAAAACAGTTTGCTCTCCGTATGTGTAAGTTTCACATCCACAGATACAGAGAAATGACTACACAACAGACCACATTTCTAACTTCTGAAGCATCCTAAGGTACCCCACCCAGACTCATGGCTCTCTTCATCTCTCCCCCTCAACATCCCTCATGCACCCCCTGGTTTAGTAAAAAGCCTCAAAAGACAGCGGCCCTCCATCCCTTCCTTCCTAATATGTACATATCACTCTCACATCAAGGGGTAGACTCAATTTCCCTTTATCCTGCACCTGGGTTACCCCTTGTGACTTGCTTTGACCAGTAGTGATGGGTCTAGCCTTTAAAATCTCTGATGACTACCACCATGCTGTGAAGAAGCCCAAGCTAACCACTTGGAAGGGTCACTTAGAGAAGCTCCAAGGCTCCAGGCATGTGTGTAAGACCTTCTTAGGCTCTGCCAGCATAGCTGTCAGTTGAACGCTGCTGCTGAAAGAAACAGTCCAGGCAGCCAATTGAGTGGCCTTGGCCAATGTGTGGGAAACGGGGCAGCACTCAGCTGAACACAGAGAATCATGAGATTAAATAAACTGTTACTGTTTTAAGGCACTAAGCCTGAGGTTATGTTTTATAACCATGGGTAACTGAAACACAGAATAAATGAAGGGATGGTGGTGAGGGTTAGTCGCTAAGTCATGTCCAACTCTTGTGACCTCATGGACTATAGCCTGCCAGGCTCCTCTGTCCATGGGATTCTCCAGGCAAGAATACTGGAATGGGTTGCCATTTCCTTCTCCAGGGGATCTTCCTGCCCCAGGAATTGAACCCAGGTCTCCTGCATTGCAGGCAGATTCTTTACCAACATGTATAGTAAGGCCACTGAGAAACCCCACATTAGTGAACTTCCTAGAGAGCCAAAATGTAATCCTTATTCATCCAAACTTGCTCTTATCCATTTCTGATAAAAAATGTTTTTAGAATGTAGTATTAGACCCCATTTTACACTAAATGTAACCTAATATTTTCTTGAAGTGGGGGTCATGATTATAGACATGGCTTACTATAAGGTCCTGTAATGAAACAATGCCTCCTCCAGCCAGGAAGGTGTATTCAGACTATCAGCTGCAACGCCCAGACAGCTCGGCCTCTCCATAAGAAGCAATATGTCTGCCCCTAGAAACACCTCCTCGTCCCCTGCGTTGCTCCTTCTGATACTTGTGGGTGAAGAAACTGAGGATCCAATCCTGTTGGAACTGTATCTCAACAGATTCTCAGGCAAGATCTAAGGGGTTCTTTTATGATGGCAGAAGAGAAGGAACTCTGGAATTCCACTGGCCAGGTTCATATCCTGCTCCTCCACTTGCTATGTAGCCCTGGATGAGCCATTTCACTCACATATTTCAGTGTCCTCATCTGTAATGCAAAAATACGATCTGCCTCTTGCTGGAAGATGCTCAGCTGAAACACTGCAAGAGCTCAGTAAACGTGAGTACCCCGTTCATCCCCAGGTTCACTGGGTCTGTACCTGGGGGTTATATTTGAGTTCAAAATCTGAGTGTCGGTCAGGATGGTACCCACGGAAGTAGATCACCATGAATGCATGTGTTCATGAGGGCACAGGTTGGAGAGGGGGTGGCCAAGTGTTTATTCAGGCTTGGAGGACCCAATTGGGGCTTCTCAGGTGGCTCAGTGGTAAAGAACCCACCTGCCAATGCAGGAGACTCAGGTTGGATCCCTTGGAGGAGGAAACGGCAACTCACTCCAGTATTCTTGCCTGNAATATTTACCAAACTCTCAGAGTTGATGAGGAAAGAAATAAAGATAAAAGCAAAGCAGGGATGCATTTGTTCAACACACATGTATAGAGGGAGAGTCAGGACCGAGGCACTGCAAGGGGCTGTACCAGGGGTCTTCCTCTCCTTGGGGCAAATGACAATCTGCTAAGAAAGACAAACTGGACGTGTTTCTGAAGGATGCAAATTTCCACCTCCTGAGAAAGGAATACAAACATCAGACAGGGCTGCCCATCTAGCTGATATGCGGAGAGAAAGGGCCGGGATTGGTGCTGGGGTCGTGATCGGAGGCAGTGTGCCCCCCTCCACCCTAGACAGTGCCCTGGACAGAGCGAGTATGTGTGTTTGAAAAAAAGAACAAATTCTTCTTCAGAACATAAGGCAATTCCCAGGCAGATGAACCATGAGCTATCATCTTTTCACATGCAAGGCAGTTTCTAACTTTGAGTATCTTAGAAATGATGTGTTGGATCTCATAATCAATACCTTCAAAAAGTTATACACAGTATCTGCATAAGACTGGTTCCAGGGACTGTCACAAATAACAAGGGCATATATTAACATATAGTGGCACAGTACAACAAAAACAGTTTGCTCTACGTATGTGTAAGTTTCACATCCACAGATACAGAGAAATGACTACACAACAGACCACATTTCTAACTTCTGAAGCATCCTAAGGTACCCCACCCAGACTCATGGCTCTCTTCATCTCTCCCCCTCAACATCCCTCATGCACCCCCTGGTTTAGTAAAAAGCCTCAAAAGACAGCGGCCCTCCATCCCTTCCTTCCTAATATGTACATATCACTCTCACATCAAGGGGTAGACTCAATTTCCCTTTATCCTGCACCTGGGTTACCCCTTGTGACTTGCTTTGACCAGTAGTGATGGGTCTAGCCTTTAAAATCTCTGATGACTACCACCATGCTGTGAAGAAGCCCAAGCTAACCACTTGGAAGGGTCACTTAGAGAAGCTCCAAGGCTCCAGGCATGTGTGTAAGACCTTCTTAGGCTCTGCCAGCATAGCTGTCAGTTGAACGCTGCTGCTGAAAGAAACAGTCCAGGCAGCCAATTGAGTGGCCTTGGCCAATGTGTGGGAAACGGGGCAGCACTCAGCTGAACACAGAGAATCATGAGATTAAATAAACTGTTACTGTTTTAAGGCACTAAGCCTGAGGTTATGTTTTATAACCATGGGTAACTGAAACACAGAATAAATGAAGGGATGGTGGTGAGGGTTAGTCGCTAAGTCATGTCCAACTCTTGTGACCTCATGGACTATAGCCTGCCAGGCTCCTCTGTCCATGGGATTCTCCAGGCAAGAATACTGGAATGGGTTGCCATTTCCTTCTCCAGGGGATCTTCCTGCCCCAGGAATTGAACCCAGGTCTCCTGCATTGCAGGCAGATTCTTTACCAACATGTATAGTAAGGCCACTGAGAAACCCCACATTAGTGAACTTCCTAGAGAGCCAAAATGTAATCCTTATTCATCCAAACTTGTTCTTATCCATTTCTGATAAAAAATGTTTTTAGAATGTAGTATTAGACCCCATTTTACACTAAATGTAACCTAATATTTTCTTGAAGTGGGGGTCATGATTATAGACATGGCTTACTATAAGGTCCTGTAATGGAACAATGCCTCCTCCAGCCAGGAAGGTGTATTCAGACTATCAGCTGCAACGCCCAGACAGCTCGGCCTCTCCATAAGAAGCAATATGTCTGCCCCTAGAAACACCTCCTCGTCCCCTGCGTTGCTCCTTCTGATACTTGTGGGTGAAGAAACTGAGGATCCAATCCTGTTGGAACTGTATCTCAACAGATTCTCAGGGAAGATCTAAGGGGTTTTTTTATGCTGGCAGAAGAGAAGGAACTCTGGAATTCCACTGGCCAGGTTCATATCCTGCTCCTCCACTTGCTATATAGCCCTGGATGAGCCATTTCACTCACATATTTCAGTGTCCTCATCTGTAATGCAAAAATACGATCTGCCTCTTGCTGGAAGATGCTCAGCTGAAACACTGCAAGAGCTCAGTAAACATGAGTACCCCGTCCATCCCCAGGTTCACTGGGTCTGTACCTGGGGGTTATATTTGAGTTCAAAATCTGAGTGTCGGTCAGGATGGTACCCACGGAAGTAGATCACCATGAATGCATGTGTTCATGAGGGCACAGGTTGGAGAGGGGGTGGCCAAGTGTTTATTCAGGCTTGGAGGACCCAATTGGGGCTTCTCAGGTGGCTCAGTGGTAAAGAACCCACCTGCCAATGCAGGAGACTCAGGTTGGATCCCTTGGAGGAGGAAACGGCAACTCACTCCAGTATTCTTGCCTGGGAAATCCCATGGATAGAGGAGCCTGGCAGGCTATAGTCCATGGGGTTGCAAAGAGTCAGACATGACTGAGCATCTTCACTTTCTTTCTTTAAGGATAGGAAAAGGCCCCAGAAAAATGCAGCCGGGGAAGGGACTGAGAGGAAACTTTCTGCAAAGCTGTTACATGTTTAATAACTGACTATTCTTTCCCCCCGGCAGTTGGATTCAGTGGCCTCCCGGTCCCTTCCTATGTGTTTCCTTGTTATTCCAGTTCCTACATGATGCCTGTCTACACACTTGCGGAGGATGAGCCATCTGTCTCACTGTGGGATGGGGGCAGAGCCCAGGGCCAACAGGACAAGAGCTGGATTGCTGTTACCTACTCCCAGTCTGTCTGTCACACACACACACACACACACACACACACCCCTTGGCTGCTCCAAGGGGCCAAGAGCTGGGTTGCTGTTGGCCACTCCCAGTCTGTCTGTCTGTCACTCACACACACACAGATACCTGTCTGTCACACACACACACACACACACACACACACCTACCTCTGAGGCTGCAAGCCCCAGGCGATGCCCCCTCACCTCCCCATCCAGCTCCTGCTCCTGCTCCCTGCACTCACTTCTCATGAACTCCTGGCCACGCCTCCACCAGGAACACTCTGTCACAGGCTTCTCCCCTCTTTACATCCAATTCCCAGGGGGAAACAGAGGGGTGCTCCCTGTGATATTTTAGGGCCTCCCACCTCTTGGCCCTGTTCTTCAATGCTGCTTATAGCAAAGGCATCAGGGGACAGCCAAGGACACAGGAAAGAGGTCGCAGAGAAAAAGAGGCTTTCAGAGACACCCCCCGCCCCTCACCCATCATCCCCCTCCTCCTCAGTGATCCCTCCCTAGTTACCAGTCCTCCTCCCTTCTCTCATCCTCCCAAGCCTCACTTTTCTCATCTGTAAAATGGAGCCAGTAACACCCAAGATCAGTTGAGATGATGCGTGTGAACCTGAGTTCCAGCCTATACACAGGACATCTGCAGCATGAGCTCCCTCCAGCCTCCCAGAGCCAAATGCGCATTCACTAGGTGGATGATCTGCTATGTAATTGGTAGGTGTGAAAGGAATCACACATCCACGGCTCCATCATGCTCTAATTTGTGAATAAAGGTCTTAACAGGCTATTAATTCCATGAGAGAGTTTTGCTCCTGAATAGCCTCTTTGCTAGGAAATAAAGCTGTAAAATATTTCTCAGGGGTTCCTCGCCCCTAACTTGCCAGACTCACTTTTTAAGGAGCCCCTCAGAAGCTAACAGATGTTTGCGGCCACATGTGAGGGCCTTGGGAGCAGCCACTGGCCACAGGGATGTTCCCCATCTTGGCTGCATCTTCCTCCCGCCCCATCTTCCCCTTCGTTCTCACCCATCAGCAGCTGCCTGGCCCTGCCCTTGACCCCCTCCCTGCTTCATCAGCTCACCGATGGGGCAGTGAAAGGCAAGCTGGGCCAGGACCCAGGCAAGGGGAGGGATGTGGGGAAAGCCAGTCTGCTTCTCCCTCCCCAGCCCCACTTCCTGCTCTCCTCCTCCACAGCCTCTGACATCATTATCTGACTCCCTTCAGTCCCAGACCTGCAAGCTGCAAGGCCCATACCTGTTGCTCAGTCAAAGCCACTCACCCACTAATAAGTGAAGCCCCAGTGACCCCCCATCCCACAGCCCCTGCCCAACCAGCCTGCCTCCATGAGAAGAGCCAGGCAAGGTAGGCTGGGTGGCTTGCCTCTGATACTTCAGGCTACCCCAAGGCCCCCATGTCCTTCTATCTGCTCCCACCCCAGACTCAAGTACGGTTTGTGGGGATGAAGGGCCGGAGAAGCACATTCAGGCATTGGGAACATTCCTTTGGTGCTGCTGGCACTCACAAAGCCCCAGAAACCTAGTGTTTACTTCTAACTGTGAAACCAGGTTCACCCTCCACCACCCCAGGAGAGTCCCTGGCTGGAGCCAACAGGTGATGGGAGAAGACAAAGCAAAAGGAGGCTGTGGGCAGGAGAAAGCGATGCAAGGAGGTGCCCAGTGTTACTTGGACTGTTGGGGGGAAGGGGGTCTGGCTGCCTGGTCCTCACATCCCTGTCCTCCAGCCCTGCCCTCTTCTATGCCGGCACCCCATCTCGGGGGGTCTCAGGGGCCCAAGGGAGCAGCAGGCAGTCAAGCTTCATCCCAAGGCTGTGGTGGGGAGGTATTCTCCCCACAGCAGCAGGGGGCAGCAGGGGACTCAGGGCTCCATCGTGCTCCTAGAAACTGAATGCAGGGCCCCGTGACCTAAGACTCCGGTGGGTGGGCCTGGGAACGCAGGCACCTTTTCAAAAAGTCATATTAGTCCCAAACAAGTGACTCAGAAACTTCTGGAACACAGCCCACTGAAGGCTGGGGCCTCCTGCATTCTATCTCAGGCTCCCAAACAGACCCTGGGAGCCCCGTTTCTCTCCCCTTCTAGTCTCAAAGCTGTATCCAAGGCACTGCTTCTGTGACAAGGTCACGCTCTCCTGGGATGCTAACAACTGCTGTTCTTGATTTACTTATTTTTCTCTCTCTTTTTTTCCCCTGTTTCCTAATCTTTTGGAGTTTCTGTTTCTCAGCAGCTCCCCCAAAACATCAGCAATCAAGGGTTCACCCTCTGGGCTCCAATGTAGAGAATGTCTGATTTGCCTCCTTCATGGGCAGCAAAGCATACTGGAAATTCATGGGGTCCAGGGACCCCGGCCAAGAGCAAAGAGCTAGAAGTGACTGTTTAGATAAAGGAAAGGATTCAGAGTTTGATCCCAGGCCCCAAGGGCTGCTATGCCCACCAATCTGCCCACAAGCTGTACTTTTCATTGATTCCCGAAAGGAATGCCTCTCACCATGCTTGCCCAGATAGCTTCCAGCAGGGCCCTCAGCTAGCAGAGGCACAACTTGAAGTTCGCCAACTCGGAAGTCATTAGGGGTATGGCAGGCTGTCACCCTTTTATGAACAGGGCCTTGGGAGGAAAAGGGACCTTCCAGTGTGCCTGCATGAATCCATGTACACCAGCCCAGGGCCCCTGTAGAATCAAGGCACAAAGCTTCTGTGAGATGACTGCATGAGCCAGAATGGGAAAACAGGAAGAATCTTGGTCCAAGAACCGAGGGAAAAGTTAAAACAGAGGAAAAACCTGTATTTCCCTCTAACCAAGAGGGAGGCAATGGGGCGGCCCCACAGGGTGCTTGCATCGACCACCAGCACTGCTGTGCCCCTGGAGACTCAGCCCCCCCATCCCAGGAGACGCTGGCTGAGATGGGGGCAGTGGTGTGACATAGAAGGAAGAGTCCAGAAATGGGAATCTGGACATGGACATTCCAGCTACCCACTGCCATACCTAGCTGTGTGAACTGAGAGGGGTCACTCTCCATCTCTGGGCTCATATACAAAATGAGGAAAAGGTCGCGAGTAGGATACACAGCTGTGGAATTTATAGACTCTCAGCCCTACGGAACCCCCATTGCCCCATAGGTGACCCAGCTCAGAAGGCCAGGCATCACATCTCTGCAGCCCCTCAGCACCTACCCAGGTCTTGGCACCCACTGGGGAGCACAGACTGTCTATTAAGTTAAAGCCAAATTTCTGCCCCTTCCAGCAGAAAGCTTCCTCCAGAACCAGCAGACCCTCCCTCACTGTGGCTGGCTGCCCTGTCCCCGTCTGTATCCCCGCACCACGGCTCCCAGGGGGAGACCACCACTCCATCATCTGAGCACTCAAGCACCCTGAGCCCTCAGCAGCAGAAGCGGGATCTGTGACAACCACACAGTCCTTCACATCTCGTTCTTTGAGGTCACCCACAACCTTTCATCTTGATAACAGCCGCTTTAGGCAGGCAAACACCGTCCCCACTGGGCAGAGGCACAATGAGTCCACACAGCCTCTTGCTGAAGCCACTCAATGCCAAGTTAAGAGGCCAGAAGCCAGGGGAGCCCTCTTTCCCCACAAGAGTCCTTCCCGGCAGGGGTCAGTGACAAAGACAAGGCTGCCTCGCTTGAGATCAGGCCCAGGCCCTTCCGGCCACCCACTCAGGCTGGGCGTGGGTTGACAGAGTGGCCAGTGTCCGGAAATCCTCTGATCCCTCAAGCCAACCACAGACCAGTGCTCCTGTGAAGCCAGGGGTTGAGAGAGAGGTGGTCCTTCCTACATACACAGATGAGAGCCCCAGACCACCCGCCGTCCGAAACAGGTACCACCTCAGCTGAGAGCCGCTGGGGAAGGAAGTCATTGGCCAAGTCAAAAGGCGGGACTCACCTCCCTCAGCAACCGCACTCCCTTCAGCCCATCCTGCTGCTGCTGGGCCACGGTGACCCCCAAGACGAGTGTGTGCACGACGCAGGAGACCACGGAGATGATGACAATGGGGCTGAGGCTGAGCGGCAGCGTGATGAAGAAGGAGAAGACGAAGAATGCCTGCCAGCCCACCGTGTCGCTGGCTGCGTGGGCACGGGAGAAGTTCAGGCCCAGGTAGGAGAAGACCTGGGCTGATATCAGCAGCCACAGCACGTAGGGCACCACTCTCCGAGTGATCCTGTCGGGGAGCAGCCCCTTTTTGCAGAGCGCGAAAAGGATGACGTCCAGCACCAGCCCGACCCCGGCCACGGCGAGGGGGCCCAGCTTGTCGCCAGAGAAGACGACGGCACACATGACCACCACGTAGCAGTCGAAGAGGGCCGCGAAGATCACCAGCACCAGCAGGGTCTCGTGGCGCTGCCTCTTGAAGTAGGTCTGGTACAGGTTCTCCAGAGACTCTGGTACGAACGTCAGCCGCATGAAGCGAGGTAAGCAGAGGCACGACCCCGAGTTCCGAACAGAGATTTCATGGGTCCGGCCCCCGCCGCGGTCAGGGTCCGAAGGCAGGCTGACAGAGTACTCGGCTGAGTACTCCGCGGAGTACTCGGGCTCGGAGAAGCCCTGGGTCCTCGGCATCCTGGCTGGTGTCTGCTTCTCCTGGCTCCAGAGAAGCCAGCCGAGCAGAGGAAGCGCTCTGGCACGGGCCACCTACCGGGACTCTCGCAGACCTGGGGCCACTTCGGGCAGGAACGCAGAGCGGGATTCCAGGGCCCAGGGAGCGCTGACCATCTGGAACTTAAAAGGACATCACTGAGTAGAAGCCCCTCTTCCTCCCTACCCGAGCTTTCTCCACGACCTGCCCCAGCCCTCCGGGAAGAATCCTTGCTGCCAGAGACTCCAAAACCGAGGCCTTTCTCCCGCCCCCCCAACGCTCACGGCCACCACCCGACCACACACACACTTAGTCTTGTCCACCCAAACACTCTGCTTCCTGTCTCTAGCTGTGGACGGGCCCGGCTACCTCTCCACCATCCCTGGTCTCTCTCCGTGTCATCTCAGTCTCTCTCACCCCCCTGATCTCGTCTAAGTCGCCTCCAGGCCCAAGTCTTAGAATGTGAGGATAAAACATGCTCCAAGAAACCAGCGCCAGCCTGGGGGGTCCTAAATCTTTCTCTGTTTACTTCCCTTCCCAGCCAGCCCTTTGGCCCCTGGGGCTCCCATCTCAGGGCACTGTCTGCTCTGGAAGGCAGGCCCTGCCCCTGCGCTTACCTGTGCGGGAACTCGAGAGCCGCGTGGCCCGGGCCAGTCCCCTCGCGGGTTGCGAGGCCGGGTCACGCGTGCAGCGGGAGGGGACAGGAGGGCTTGGCGCGCCCGGGGGCTGCTCTCCACGGAGCCGCGCCGCCCCGCTAGCGCCGCGGTCCCCGGTCCCCCGGCCGGGGCGCGACCCTCCCGCCGTCAGGCCGGGAAAGGCGCAGGGCTGTCCTTCAGCATCCACAGGCGCCCGGCCGCTGGAGAAAAGAGGCGGCGGCGGCGGCGGCGGCTAGAAAATCCGGGGGCGCCAGCCTCTTGGGCTGCGGCTCGCGGGGCCGGCGCCCTCCCTCTAGCCCCGCAGTGGTCGCGGCGGCGGCGGCGGCGGCGC